>MNCL01000187.1:0-272052 GCA_001932985.1 Proctacanthus coquilletti | reverse complement strand
ATTTCTGAACAGTAGTCGCACAAAAATATCAAATTGAGTAGTTTTCGAATATTTTTGTAATATAAATTTAATTTTGAAAAGCTTGTTTACAAAAATGCAATTTTGGACTGGATATTATTAAGTATTAAAAATCGCTCATGTTTAAAATTTTGAATTAAAAATTTAATACTTTCACGAATTTTCAAATAACATTATATTTTGAGATAGACGCCCCAGAAAATCTGAAATGGCTGAAACTTGGCTCAATTGGAATTTAATTTACATATTAAAATGTAGCATATATATGCACATTATTTTTAAATCATTTCTGAGAAGTGGAAACTGAAAAAGTTGTGTCAATCTAATTGAAATTTGAACTTGTAGTAAGCCAGTTGCCTACTGGAGGTTGCAGTATGCAATATTTCCGGACAATATTTTCCCGATCAATCAGGTTTCGAAAAGCATTGTCTTTAGCTTCTTCAAATATGGCTTTGATGGAACACTGACAGTGGCATCCGATAATTCTCTTGTGACACCACACGTAACCCCAGCTCCACTTTATCCACACCTTTCCACCCCACAAAAACCCTTTTCTCTTAAATAATGAAACCCCCTCTCTGGAAAATTTTAAATCGGCAGGTAACTATAGTTAAACCCTTGCCATCGAGGAAAATGTAAAGTGGCAGGGCAAAGCCAGGTGGTAGTACAGCTTTTAGCGCTTCACAACATGCGCCTCTTGTGCCTTGTGCTTCCAAGCAACTTAAAGTAATCGTCTGATTTATTATTAATACTTCAATTAGCAGCAGTTCAATTATTCTGGTGGCTGTACCGCACCACCCGGCAAAGCGAGAAAAGGCTGCAAAAGGTTTAGAAATGGTGGGACGGAGGCTGGACGAGGGTGGTTATCAAATTCTGAAGACAAAAGCGGGATTTCCCCCGCCCACTGTAATAAATCTCACGCCTGCCAACCATTAAGAAACCCGTCCGTTTCTGGGAATTCTAACGGAAGACCCCGAACTGTCCGGCGGCGGCGTCTGCACTTAATTGTACATCCTTCAACCAATTTCCATTAATTCGACTTGATGTCAGATGATGCTCCAGCGGAGTCTGTACCGGATCCGGGATCCCATAATGGCAATTAGTGCTGCCAGTACCGACGATCTACTGCGGCCCTGGCGATATTGTCAGCCATAAAGCGTCTGGCCGGCTGCTCACCGCCGCTAATAAATGTAATTAAGCCAGACGAACAGCTAATTGTGTTGCATAATTGAAGAAGCGTCTGCCGGGTCAAAGGTCCCAGCAGGATCATATTTTCCGGGCTTCGATAACACCAAAGGGGTCCAGGACCCGTGCGGCCACCGATGAACAGTCGCATTGCTGCAATTAGCCACTGTCCCGGCTCTTCAGTCAAGATGACGAACTGTATCCAATCCAAAACGAATTGCAATCCCAATCCCAATCTGCTGCGCATTTCCCATAATTTTTAATTAAAATTTCGCAAATGTTATTTCCACTAAATTAAATGGTGGAGAGTTTATGGTCGCTGCGGCGGTTCTGGTTGATGCTCTGTCAGACGCAGTTTTTTTTTTGTAAAATTTTAATGAGGACCATAATGATTTTTGCTATTATTCGAATCGAAATTGTCCCTCCCATCTCCCCGGACGACTATTTGCTCCTGATAACCCTTAATTGCTGGCCACGACGTTTGTGGAAAATA
The DNA here is from genome assembly GCA_001932985.1 of Proctacanthus coquilletti. Taxonomy (NCBI): domain Eukaryota; kingdom Metazoa; phylum Arthropoda; class Insecta; order Diptera; family Asilidae; genus Proctacanthus; species Proctacanthus coquilletti. Next base: position 270,356 of record MNCL01000187.1, on the reverse strand, counting down.
ATTGTAAATATGTTTTTTAAGTTTGCGAATTACGTTGATTACATTTAAAAAGACTAGATGGGCTTTCGCGGAATTACACTCGTATGGTTGAAGGACTGGTAGTGGTCCAGCTTTGGTTGATAACAGAGGGCAATATGCCTTTACAGGTTAATTAACCGAAAAATAGTAATTTCAAACAATATCATAATTTTGAAGTAATAAACCCATACTGAAAATATTAAAATTCGATCAGCCAGGTTTAAGGATACCCTTAGTTCGGAAATGACGATCGTATATGTATATCCAAAAGATATGCAAGAGCAAGGTGATATTTTAAGGCAAAAAGGTTTGTTCATTGCCAACAAATTTCACCCCCGGCTTGATTACCTAGGCCAGAAAACACTAAGCAGAAATATTGCCAAGTTAGTTATTGAGTATTAAAGAAGTATACCTATACTTTGCAGTTTAAAATATAACTAAAAAAAGAAAATTTAAGGTTTACAAAGCCTACATTACTGAATTTAAAAGAAAATGTAACATTATCCAAGCGCAGCAATGGATCCGACATAATTTTTTATGGTATCGCAGTTTTTGCTAAATTGGTATAACACGATTTTCAAATATTTCAACAGGAAAGTAATAAAAATATCAAGATCAAAAATTTCCCTTTTTGTTGATACATATTTCCATAAATGTTTTTAAGTATAAATGTTTCCTATTACAAAGCTGCCGTATTTCATTCAGAACGCCTAAAAACCAAAGGCAGTTCATAAATTAAGTAAAATAGAATTTCGATCTGTTTTTCATCCAGCCAAATCAAAAGGGGAAGCTTTGATTTAAAAAAAGAAACAAAATATGAACTAATATAATAAACTTGTGAAGTTTATTCGAGAAAAAGCTTGTAAAAGTGAGAACTTTATTTCAGCTTTATTTCGTAGTTGTCTTTTATGTCTGTTAAATTTTAATGATGATCTTTTATCAAGATTTTAATGATATTGCTTTTTATACAAGCAAAATATTGCTTACTATATACTACTGATTATTAGAACAAAGTAGAGGTGTTGAATTTTGTAAGCTGGTTTGTAGAGCAAAGGATTAGTACATAATTGTGTAGATGCAAATTGCCGATTTGAAGAAAAGCATACACCTCGTCAATGGTAAGCAATACCTCCCGCTTCGCTCTTTTCTAGCGCCCTCCTGAATTAGGCAAACAACAGGAGAAACTACTCAGGTGAAAATCGTGAAGGAAGCCCGGGAGCCGCTCCAGAGGTGGATGTTGCGCAGGTAGCGCCATAAATTATAATTAACACGTAAACTGCACCTGTTCGGTGGGGGAAAGAGGGTTGCTACTTTCGAGGAAATTCACGCTGTCAATAAGCTCTATAATTTACTATTTGCACCTCATCGCCCAGATATCCCATGAGAAAGGTGCACTGCATTCTGGAGAGCAGGAACGGCAAAAGCCTTGGGAATCGAGATTCAATCAGGCGTGCGAAGGTTCGAAATTCGAACTCGCATCGTGAAGCATCGCCGCCGCAGCGCTACCGGCAGTAAATTAATTTCCAATTCAATTCTTTCAGTAGTACTCCCAGGAGTTCATTGGGTTTATACGAACGCAAAAGCAATATACTTTCCCGCCGGGGCCGGGCATAATTCCGTCGCCGAGCACTATATCAGATGGCCCCGGGGCCACCTCGGAACACCTCGTGTTCTCCTGGGAAGCCGCCTCGCCCAAGCAGCGTCCCAGCCCTTCATTGGTATTCAGAATGGAGTCGTAATTGAATCGGAATAAAAGGAAAAACCGAATTGAAAGGGACAGAATCAATAACGTGTGGTATCCTCGTAATCACATGTGCAACATCTAATTTTGGGCGCTCCGGATTCGGGAAGTGACTAACCCGGGTGTCCCGCCACCTCTATCAATCTCAACAGCTTCAATTCAAGCGTAATCTTGACGAAAACTTCTTTTCAGAGAACCTGGACCTGGCTGCGGTCGTCCTTGGACATTTTCAGTTCTTATAACGTAATTACTCTGGGGAATTTGGGAAATTGGGAAGGACGTCCTCCCTGTCCTTTCGTTGCTTCCTCGAAGAGTATTAATTAAAGTTTTGCAAGGAACGCCTTGCACGCGCCTAAATCCACCCTCAGCTTCTGGGCTTGGGACTGTTGTCGAACTTCTTGCCGCACGCTCTATGGACATCGAACCCTTGGTCCTGGGGACTGACGAAATCCTTTTCCTAATTAAAGGGCCCGAGTGGATCACCAAGACCGCTCAGGACAATATTGTCCTGGAAGAATTTTCTACTTAAAGTTGCTACAATTGCTACAAGGAATTTTTTTGCTGAATTCCTTTAACACTTTGAAGCGCTGTCGTGTTAAAATATTTTGGTTTGATTTTATTTCATGTTTGAAAATAACTGAAAAAAAGGAAAACTTTTTTACTAAGAAATAGCAAATTTTTAGAACTTAAACAATTCAAATTTTGTCTTGTTCATTTCAATTTCAGAGATGAACCTATTTTACAGGGTTGAAAGTGTTGTTTCTTCAATTCGTTTGCTTTAGTTAATCATTTTGATTTATTTGACAAAGAAAGCCAAGAAAAATTTGGAAATACAAAAAAAAACACTTTTTTTATAACCATGTTAATTTTTTATTTTAAAATTTGAAGAACAAAGCAAACGAAAGCCTTTGGAATTGATATTCTATCATAAATCCAGAAGATATAAATAATGTAAGTTGATTAAGTGCATTCAAAATGAATTGCATGTCCCACATATGCTACATAACAGAAAATATGTTAGCAAAGAATCCTTACCTTTAAATGGGAGTGTTTTGTCAGAAATAGACAAGATTGAGCCTTGAGGTTTGAAATTAAGTTCTACAAATTTTTTCCTAGTGTAAATATTCACTGCTTTCAACCATTCACAATAAAATGTCGCTTTCAGGATTCCTTGCCTTCGCAATTTTTTTGCTAATGTGATTCAGGACATTTACGATGGGAAATTTTCCTTCAAATTACGAAAGAAATTCTGAAAGTGAAGCAGTTTCAGGTGTTCGGGGGTAACTTGAAACCATGTCGAACGCCAACTTGTCTCCCTTTTAAAGGAACGGAGTGCCTAAGAGGGAAAACTTTCGAAATTTCTTGTTCGTCAAATTGTCTTCACATTTTTGAAAATGCATTATTTATCACTCGAGGGATGGGGGAGCGAGCCAAATTGGGACACTCCCCATATTCGAATTACAAAACAAATTCCGTGTGTCGTGATTCTCTCTTCGTTGGTTCTTTCAAGGCAACTCGGAATGTGATTTGGTGGCGTTTCGCAGGGAGGACGAGGTCTACGAAATATGAAATCGATTTTGAAAGATTTCATAACACGCGACGTGTAAATTTTATGTTTTTATCGTGACGCAAAAATTGGGAACCGAAGCGAACGGCTGTTCTGGGTTTTGGGCTCACCAGCATGCTCTGTTGGTCGGGGAGGAAGACTTTTCGCATGTAATTTCGATCCAAAAGATGTCGCCCGGTAGGAGCAATGGTGGCACCGGTGGAACCGGAACACCCCCGCACTTTGTCCCAGCTTCCGGTGTATTAGGAGCGCCCATTATGTGCTCGTGTTAAAGCGGCCGTATTAAGTAACCACCGACGGAGGGCGCCGGGCATACCCGGGGTTAATGGAGAGCACCGCAAATAAATCGCATATTCAATTTGAATCAATCTCATGTGTGACATGCGGTTAGTTGGAGGCCTACTTCTGGCCCGGTCCGATCTGGAGCAATCCCGACGATGACAAATGGCTGTGTGACCAAGCAAACTTAATAAAAGGGAATAAAGCTGTCAATCGCAGATATTCCCCGGCTGACGGATACAAATAGTACTCCTGCACCGACCTCCAAATGCTCGGCTGGGAGCCTCTGATTAATCACGTTCAATCAATGCGTCTTCGCATTGAAATGAAATTCAATTCGTGCGGTAGACGCTCCGTAAGAGGCCGGCCAAGAATACGTTAACACGAAACGTCAAGGCACTCATGTGGACGTTTCCCGGATGGAATATTATTCCGCACATTTTGCAGGCACTATAAACTCCCTGAGAGTCTTAAGGTATTTTGGGGGAGGAAGCAGCTCCTTAGAAATTACACCTGTCACTTTGAGTAATGAGCGGTCTGGGAGGTAAAACAGGTAACAAATATGTGTTTACGAAAAGCGTTAAATCCTAGGCAGGTGGTACAGATCTTTAGAGAAATGTTTAATGATTGAATCTGCGAGTGAAGTGACGTCAGAGTTTTCTATTCTATCTAGAAAAACAGAGCCAGCATTCTACAAGGAATACTGCGATAATTTTTGAAAATCACTGTTCTGGGATGTGAAATTTCCTATGCATATATACGTGTACACCCGATGGGGGAAATCAGATCCAATTTTACAGGGTTGGGTTTGAGTTTCCCATAGAAATATATTAAATACAATAACATCCATCTGTGGTTCAAGTACGAAACACGTTCAACCTCTCTCTAGCATTTTATGAAATCAAATTTACTCTCTAATTTGTGCACAAATATTGATTTTATATTTGCTAGATCTCGACTGAAATATTTTCGAATCCTAAAAAATCTTCACTTAGACGGGTCCACGTTTTTCTCCTACTTTAAATAGTAAATGTTAAGCGTTTATTTCTGCGTTGTTCTGAAACTCATATTGTAACTCATTCACTAATTGTATCCTATAACAGAAAGAAAGTCAACTGTGCACTTATGTAGATGGATTTAAAACAATTATTCAGCAGTGTATAAAAATAAAATGTTTATTTAATTATATTTGAGCAATCCACACTTCAAAAACCTTTTTAAAAGTATTTAAATCCCTCAAACTACGCACAACATTTCTATTCGTATCATTCAACCAGAAATTTAATGTGGCCTTTAATATTACTTGAATATTGAAAATTCCATTGAATTGCGTAAACGAATTTTCTTAGGGACGTGAAGGCAATTTTCAAGGATTTCTGCTTAAGTAAAATTTGCATACTTTAGGGACATCTAAGAGACCTTCGTTGTCTTTTTTAGCTCTGGCGTTTTCTTTTTTTTCTTTAATGGGTTTTAGAACTTAAAGGCGCTTATAAAATGCAAAACAAAGTTTTCGAACAACGTGAATCGCCCGAGGGATTTATACGGCTATCACTCTCAGAGAAAAATGATTAGGCTGAAGGCGAACGCATGTCAGAGTAAAGGATCCCAAAATCTGCTTACTTACTCTGTTAGACGCTATACCACCGCACGGGAATGCTTTTGGGAAGAAGCCTGAAAGAAAAGAAGATCAAAATGAGTTTCAAGCCAACCCAAGGAGAAACGTATGCAAATTTGGCTAGATGCCATACCCGGGACCCGGTTCGGCCCAGCATGACTGGACCGCTTAGTTCTTCTGACCCGGTACGACCTTCTATGGTTATTATCTTATCGGGAATCAATCACGACCCATTACATGTCCTGCCTTAATACCAGCAATGAGAAAGGAGAAATTCCCGATTTGGATCGGGCCGGGATTGCGATAACAATGGCAATCGGTACGTAAAAGGAAAACTTGCCCGTTCACCCTGCAGCAAGGAAAAAGTTATGATTTGGAAGATTCCGAATTCACCGAACGTTTTTCAGTGATAACAACTTGCAATTTAGCAGCCCTAAACTTCGACTTCTTCAACTTTTTATCTGGGCCGTCTTATTCTTGACAAAAGTTGTTTTCTCCGACGATTGGAGAGCGGGTGGAATCAAAGTGAGGCCCACAAATCCCATAATGGCGGCGTCCAGCAACATCCCATCCTCGCGCTTCTTGTCCCTCGCATCCGTATTCTGTCCGAGTTCTTGGATTTTATAAAATATTCATGGGAATCAAGAAATTCAATTTCGAATATTGAATTTCAGACTTTGTCCAGTCAGATGCACAAAGGAACAAAAAGCTGGAAGGCCCGGGTCCGGGGCGGCAACTTTTGGGTTATAAACAAGCCCCGAACGGGCCGCTGCTACATGAATGGTTATTTAAATATTTGTTCTCTTTTTTTTTGTCCTGGTCCTTGGCCCCGATGATCCCGTGTTTCCAGAACCCGGTAAAATATGTATTAAATAGGTTTTTTCGTGGTAAAGCCATCGAGCCGAGCCGTCTGCCTATAGGAGTGGGTGTGTGGACGGAAACAGCCTGTGAACCCTGCTAGAAAATGTCCGCGCTGGATTACAATGAAATCAATTTCCTTTTTACTCAACCGTGTGGTCCTGCCTTTTATATTTAATTTAATAAACAATTCCCAGCACCGTTATGCATACGTCCTGGCGCTGCCGCGATGATTTGTTACCAAGGACCAGAAACTATTTGCAATTTTTTCATTATTTCCACTATGCAACCAACATTAATTAACAATGAAACAAAAAAATCGATCTTCTATTGAACAAATTGTATTTTCTACATTGTTGAAAACAGGCTATTAAATTTTCCAACTTTATTGTTACGCGTGATTTCCTGCATTCCAACGCTTCAATGGTCGATTAAAAAAATCTCTTCAACCTACTGGACAATGTTCGGCCTTATGGACATTGCTCCTTATTAAATAATAGCTTTTTTTACAAAAAAACTCACATAAAACTTGTATCCCAATTAAAAATTGAAGCTTATATAAACGTAAAAGAGATGCAACAGCTTATAAAATATAAAGAAAAGAATCGAATAAAACTCGAAAAATATGAAAATATACAAAACATACTGAAATTTATGAGGTAACACAAAAGTTACTAAGGTGAAAGGTTAATATTAATTTACTAGCAGGAAGCAGTAAAAAATAATTTAAAATTTGTACTATCATTTTTTTACGTTATTATGTTCATATTTGAACCCATTCACATTTCACATTTATTAGAAATTGAAAATATGCGCGCGTTCTACTGTATATACTAAAATACAATCTTTCACGAGATTATCTGAATTCAAAATACGGCCCTTTAGAATTGTTGAATCAAGAAAGCTCTAATTATACCTCCTTCACAAATATTAGTTGCGTAGAGAAAATTGAATTGCTAACAAATTGTTTATTTGTGCAAAGATAAACATAATTAATAAAATTGGTTCAAATAGGATAAAATAAGGTTCTCTATCTGTCATTTCAACTTCTAGAGAAAAGTGGAATATGGCAAATAAACTTTTTTTCTATTGCAAATTAATTTTTTTTATTACAAGTATTATTACAAGGATCCACACTGACCCAGGAAGGAGGTGGATATTAAAATTTCGGATTACTTAGGAGGCCTTTTGGCTTGAATATTCAAAAACTATTATTTAATTATTATACAATAATTTACAAGAAACTCATATTCGAATAGAAAATGAAAAGGAAAAGTGTAGCTTATCAAATCTTCAGCGAATTAGCAGTTGATTAGACCTAAGATCATCCGCACGGCACGGAGGTCTAATTTTGGCGGTACAACTCTAACCATATCCGGTGCATACCCAAGGAAACCACCACCGGCAATTTGATAAGCCACCTTCGGAGTGAAATCGACCTAAATACCTGAAGCAGCCGTACGAGTTTCACGGTCGAAACAGAAGAATAACCATAAGGAATCCGTCAGAAAGCGGAGATCTCATTTATGGATGAAATTTCAGACCGTGGCCAACACAAGAACAAGTTCATCTGGCACACGGCACACATTTTTCGCGGCCAAATACCTGCAAAGTACATTTCATTTATTGCCGCGGGAGTGTATGAAGTGGTCGACAGTCCAGGACTTGCCGAATTTATTTACCCGTGGGAGGCTCCCGGTACAAAAGTACAACCGGAGTACTTGAGTAGGATTGCTCAGGCCAAAGCGTGGGCCTCCCAGGTATTTGCCACTGATTAGAACGTTTACACCTCGTGCAGTTTCGTGTTTATTGCCTTGAATGGAGGTGCTCGATTATTTATGGCCTAATTACTAATTACCTGAGGAGTATGATTATATTCATCCCTCCCTCCTTTTCATGGAGCTTTTTCACGGGGACCGGTGTGCTCCTCTGTGGGGGAACCAATTAAGTGCAACTGACGGAATTAAGTCACGGGAATTAAAAATCAATTTTGTTAATGAAACGGAACCACCGCGAGGGTGCTGCGTATCATAAAAGAACGTGCCTGTTTTGGAGCTTCTCGAGGAGCAAGATTTATGAGTTTCGGTTGAGTGAGTAGTGGCATCATTTGTTTTTACTGAATGGCTCCAATCCCACTTGAAGTCTGCCATGGATTCAAGTGGAGCTCCCTGTAGGACATGATGAATAATATTTTTAGTCCAGGGACCTAGGGTCGGAATTCTAGGAAGTATCTTGTCCCATTCAGTTCCCGGTCCCGAAACCCTCCAAGCTAAATTAGTTTTAACGAAGTACTCGAGAGATGACTGCCCTTTAGAAACCTTTGAAAACCTGTCACGCAACTCATGTAATAGAATTAAACTTTGGGACTTCTGATCCTTTTTGCAGGAGCTTCTCCGACAGAGAGAACAAAGGGTGACTCGAATGCCAAGAATGCAAAGTGAGCTTAATCAAACCCTTTGCCCGGCGTCAGTTAACAAATTAAAAGTGGACAGATATGCGAACGGTGAAGAAATGTTGCATTAGCAGATCATGGTGCCTGGACTGGTCGGCATCTTGGCTCTTTTTCTATTTCTGGATATGAACATTTGTCTTAAAAGTCTAGTAGAAAGCAGATTTCGTTAATCAAAATATAAATATATATATCGAAATCTAAAGACAGCAACAAAGTAATATATTAATTAGATAGTATTTAATTTTAGATTTTCAAAAAATTAAAGTTAAAAAAAGGTAAATAAAAGGAAAAACCGGATGTATTCGAAAATTTTATTACTATAAAATGTTTAATATTTTCATATAAATATAAATAAAAGCAAAATCCAATCCAATTCACTCGGGTCTCACAGACGAACATTAATTCACCAACGAAATTCAAGTGAAAATTCTTGTACCTTTTAATAACATACTATATCGAGTAAAAGTTCATACAGTAAAGTTTTTCTGTTTGTTTTTTTAATGACCATAGCTTGTGATCCTATCCGATTTTAATTTGCGCATCCAGTTTTTATCAGAAAGTAGTTTCACGTACTCGCAAACAGGAAGAATACAATTGTAGCAACAGACAGCTGTGAATGCATGGATCCTCCGACCCCAAAAATCTAAACACGAAAAGGCTCCACGTCCGGTTTGTCTAGCAGAAGGTTTATTCAGCCAATTCCCGAGATACAATTGGCTTTGCCGGCCAGTTTAGTCACGGATTGATGCCCTTTATGCAGATGTGTCGGCACAAAATATAGCGAGCCTAGTCCTGGAAGCCAGGACACATCCGGGCTAGGTACAGAAAAACTGGAAAAATTCTAAACTCTTGATGGAAAGCCAAATCGGCTCTTGGTGTTTGTGTTATTTGATGGCACACCGAACACCAGTCCCGAGTTTTATTTAGAAGGACTTTGGAATTTTTGATGCTCCTTTTCAGGTGCTCTGGAAGACGAATAGGTTTATGCAGGTCCTGTGGTGCTGCAGTGATCCTATTTTCCTTTTTAGTTCAGAAATATCCTTCTTTGTTTTATTTCAGCAGAATTTCCTTGCAATTGCTGGATTTGCTTTGGAGTTATCGAGTTTATCCCGATTCTCAACTCTACCCTCTTTTCCACGCACGAGTTGAGAACAAATAGAATTTGTTCCCCTAAAAATAAAAGGACAAAACGCCTTTGAAGCATAAACCTTCAAAAAGAGTAAGAACAGAATAAGATTGGCTACATAGTCCATTGTTTGCTTTCCTTTTTAAAAAATATTGTGGAGAAGGTGGTTTTTGATTGCCTTTTATTATTACATTTACTTTTCGATCGACTTTGTTTAAGACAGACACTAAGAAAATTCTTTTATATTCAGTTCCCAAATCAGTTCATTTTATAAAAAATATTAAAATTAAATCAAGTTCTATGAAACTCCATACAGCCGTTTGGTTTAATGTAAGATTCACGAAAACCTCTATGAAATGTTAAATAATAGACATTGAATATTTCCGAAATTAGAGAACAATTCACATTCAACAAAGTATTAATTTTTAGTACTATATAAGCAATTTTACAGCAAAATTAAAAATTGAAGAAAAGTAAAGAACAAAAACCTATTTCAAGTTTTATTGCTCAGTACTCTTATGTAATGATTAGTGAAAAATTTCTCTACAACGAATTATAATCGATAATTGTTTTGATCAATTAATTCAAAGGAATTTAAAAAAGTATTTAGTAGTATTTCTATTCAAATAATTGATTGAATCAGTTACTAATTACAATCTTTCATAACTGATAGAATTTAGAAATATTTTCATTATTAATTACAAATTCACAAAATTGTAGGATATGAAAGTAATGGACACTACCCATACACCTAGTAACAGATAGACAAACAACCATTAATCGAATTTTTGGCTAAATTTTGAAGGTCTTTAATATGCGGATTGAACGCTTTTAAACTTTGTTTGATAAATGATTAATCTACTTTCATTTTCCACACAAACAACATCCTGGGTTAAATTCGCCATCATCAACAGTATATGATTGTAATTTTTAAAATAAATGCCAATATTAAATGAATAGTCATACTATCAATTCAGGTTCTATACTCATATTCACAGACTGTGCCGGTAACACTTAAAAATATCATGTACTGTATTCTACCATTGATCAGAAAGAAGAAATTTTTCAATTTTCGCCCGATGAAACAGGAGGGACAGCAGGACTACGTATATGCACAAATTCGAAACTTATTGCCGGCATTAAATCACAGGCAGCTGTGTTTCTGTCACGGCACGAAATTACTTCCATATTACGGAAATGACTAATTGTTCATGCAAACCCGAAAATATTGAGGAAACTTGATAACAAAAAAGAGCAACACTTTCGGGTGAAAAAGGCGGTTGTGTACCCGCGGCGGACGACGAATCCATTTCATCCGAACCCAGCAATTTTCGGGATTAAAGCAAAAATATTAAAAATGAGAAACGTTGCCGATGTTGATACGGAGATATAACATGCATTTATAATTCCTGACGCGAAATTTGTTTTTATTAAGTTTAATGGAATTCCGCACGTTCAATTAACATGTTAAATCAGGGTAATCTCCCCTTATGGATATCCCCTGCCCCTTTGTCGGTTGTAGGGATTCTGCAGGTGCAGCTTTAATGGCTTTGTGTATGGGGTTCCTATTCGATCCGGGAGAGAGGGTCAGTCCACATTAAATTCTGCCATTTGCCCCTTTTAATGACTTTCTACTATTTAATTAGTTTTCGAATTTCAACATTTGGGAGGCGTTTTAAGTGACGCTTCAAGAGTTAGCTTTGTAACAATTTTCGAATTAAACTTTTCGTAATTAAATTACACTGATGTTTAAATAATGATCGGAAATCAGTCGATCCTTTGAAAAGAGCTTGTTTTATGTTATATGAGTTAACATAAAATGAAACGTTTATTGGTTTTCTACAATAAATCAAGCTCTAATATCTCATTTCTACATTTTCTGAAACTTACTGACTTTTCTCATACCCAACACCCAAATTTATCGCTTTTAAAATAGTTTTGATTAGATAAAGTTTAATTGAAATTTATAGCAGTTTTGACCTATTAATTCTGTTTTCTTTTGAAAACTAATAGATCTTAAAAGAGTTGATACAACAGATTTTCAAATACAGAATATTTTCGAAAAATAATAACATATAATTTTTTAATGTTTAGGATTTCTCTTCAAAAATTGTTAATATTATTAACTTGACTAATGGCGATCAAAAGGAAAGACTCCATACAAAAATACGAAACTAAAGGGTTTTAAAAGGTGATTGCGACCTACGAATATTTTGTGATATGAATTGACTAGTCCCCAGCTTTTCTCAGACAAATTTAAAATGTTATTAGTTTTCTATTAAATATTTGTTACAATTTCTTTTATAACGTTTGAATATCTTCTGAGCTATATATTTTAAATCTTTATTAAGTTTAATATTCCTGTTTCAATTCTTGAAAATGCTTAAGCTCTATTTAGCGACCAAGTACAAATCCAAAAAAAAAAAACAAACAATGTATATTATATAAATGTAAAGAACAATCATACCATATCATAAGCTTATATGTAGCAATATCTGCAGGCATGTTTGCATATATTTTCGACCTTATGTACAGCGATAAATTTAAAACTCTCTTAACAACGAAAAGGCATTTTTACTCTTGCTAAATTACGTAAATTGTGAACAGAATAAAATATTATGTTTCCAAAAAATAAAATTTTGAGACAATACAGAAAATTGAGCCTTTCTTTTGTCGTCTTCCATTGGAATGCCTTTGAAAAAATACAATTCGTATAAAAATAAATTGCTATCCATGATGATAAAGGAGAGCTTTATTGTTATTGCCTACGAAATTATTAGACTTCATGCAGACTACCCCATCTTAAACACTCAAAACAAGCGCGTGATTTCCAAGGGGAGACATCGTGCCCTGAGAAGGAAACGAGACAACAACTCCTGAAAATATAGTCATAAGTCAAAAGAAGTCACCCTCCTACTGCCGCGCCCCCTTAAAAATATTGTTGAGCGGTACCCTTGCGGGTTCTACCAAGATGTGATTGCATCTTCGGTCATAACTCATCTTTCCATGGAAAACAGGTCCCATTAGCACTTCTTTTTCTGCCCCGATCTCATTAAGGCCATAAATCAGGGTGAAACTGTTATAGCGAACGAAACTGCAGCACCCGATAAGTTAAAGGGTTCCTACCGGGATGGCGTCCCGAGAGCAATTACTCGACGAGCGTACACCCGAAAATTTAATTTAAAGTGATTTATGCAGGAAGGAACTAATTGCTAAAAGTGGCAAGTTCAGGTTTGCAAGCACAATCCTTCCAAACTTGTCGTCCACTATCAGCAATTAAAGTAACATGAATTACATGACCGGACAGACAGACGGATATGTGGATAAAACTCCTTGGAGGTTACAGGTAATCTAGGGGTATCTAGAATTCTAATGGATGTTGTTCCCAAGTGACAACGTTTTTGTGTACTTCTATGTTTCTCCTTTGTTACTTTTATTCCTTGGAATTCCCTATGTATATCCTTAAGTAGTTCACAAGCCAAACTAACATTTACAAATCTTATGCCAGTTATCAGTACAGACTTAAGTACAGACTATATGCTATTATGGCTACTTCTTTGTTGCCCTATCATGCAAAATTTTGTGAACATAAAAGGATTTTCGAAATGTGATAACTTCGAATTTTAACGAACTTTTCTGGTATATATTAATAAATAAAAATACGAAATAATATTTTATTCTATTTCTTAATAAACAAAAAATATGTCTTTATTTAATTTCATTCCAAATTTCTACTCTTTATTTACAAATTTAAGTTTTGAAAACCCTTCCAATTGATTTTACTAGCAAGAGGTAAAAACCCTTCCAAGTTAAATTGACTCTTCTAAGCTAAAAGATCAAGCACCATCGAACCGGGATACCTGTAATATAATTAGATTGCTTCGTACCAGCATTCACTGCGCACATCCTACAGACATACGGTCCATTGTAGATGCTAGCGGCAAGTGATAAGACGATATAAAGTTTCAGCATAACCTTCTTTCGACATTGACGTGCTGCTGGGAGCTGTTTTCTTCGCCGGAGTATCTGGGGGATGGAGAGAAGATGCGGACCCAAACAATGGACAGCGAGTAGGAGCCTCCGAACAATGGCACTAAAGTGGTCCTTTGTTCTTGGCTGGGTCTTATCTTGTTCTGACTTCGGCGAATTTTTATCTTTTCAAAAACAACTTCACATTCCTCGTGGTCTATTAAATTTCTGTGAAAAAAAGAGGGGACAAATTTAATAGTAGAATCTTGTTGGCGTAAGACGGCCGCGGTTGCCCGGAGAAGATGCTCGTTATCAGGAACAGGATGGCTTCCGGTTTATTGGCTTCTAGTGGATTTTTAGTAGTCCCGAAGGAATGTTGTGATAATAAGCCGCACATTTCTTTAACAATGTTAGAAAAATTCAAGGCAGCTCAACGTCAAGTTCACAGTTCACTTTTATACGTCGCGCTTGGGAAACTTTTCGCTTCAATATCTTGCCTTAACGAGAAAGTTTGTGCATATTATTTTTCTATGTCTCTCTCCTGCCTCATCATAGTTTCGCAAATTTTGATCTAACCACCATAATGGTGCTTCTCCCATGAAATCTGTATCCACCTTATATGTATGCAGATAGTGTTGAGATTATACAATTTGGCAAAGCAACGCAATTATTCAATTACGTCATGTAATTACGTATTATCTTTTACATTATTAGTACTTTTTATATTTAGTTTGGTAATAAAAATTCTAAATAAATATAAGCCACGGTATTTAGTAAATTATGTGCAATGAATTTAAGTCTAATTTAAGTAAATTTTCATAGTTTATCTTTTATCTTTCTATTTCTACTAAATGTAATGTAAAATATATTTACGATGTCGTAGTAGTGCAATATTTATGAGTTCTTAGAAATAAGAAATTCAGCCAAAAAATCAAGTATATTATGACTGTACGACTATAAAGTTTCGAAATGAAATTTCTCGTGTAAATTTGAGTTCTGCAACAAAGTCACACATCGTAACTTTAACAACTGTAATTAATTCTAGAGTGCAAACACCTAAAATACAACACTGCAAACAATGTTCGCAACAAATTTCGCTCGTCGTGCGTAATTACGAAACTTTCAATTCATGGTGGTCTCATTTTGCCATCAAACAAGTGACGTTTATTTCCTCGTCATAAGACGCTGTCCAAGGAGCTGGTGCACCTAAACTGCCCGGATCCGCGACTTCAGTGTGTTTGCGAATTTCTAGTCTGCTAGAGCTCAGTGGATGCTGAGGCGAGGAGATAAGCGCAGTACGTGAACAAGCCGAGATTGTAAAATGACTATGTTTAATATTTGCGCACGTTATCGACGACCACAGGTGATTTATAGCTATCGTGAACTGCAAAGCCACCGTATCAATTTACTAAGCTTTAATTGTACGGTAGTTTCGTCAGCCCCACGCCGCTACTCGCGAAATCACCCCTGATGAGTGATAAGCGAACAATAGCGCTTCTGGAGTTCCGGTAGCAGTGGGTTATCACCCAGCTCAGTCGCCCGGAACAAGAACAGGCCATTCATCATTTTTCAAACCCCCATAGCGGGGGTGCTCCAGCCGATGGATTCGTCGTAGCAAACTAATCACTTGCTGTCCGCCTGTCAAAAGCCAAAGTAGATCGCAATAAATAAGCGCTTAATTTCGATCGGATTTGTCTTGTGAGGGCCGTGAAAAGCACACGAATGTACATTCAGCTACTACCAGGAACAACTCACAAGCAGTGATGGGAAATCGCTCGAATTCTCCAATATTTCGAGAGCTATATTTTAAAGAAAGCAGGGTATTCCCTGTGGTATTATCAAACAGGATTGTGACTCGCACCAAAGGTTCCATACATATTATACTTGTACTTGTAACATCAGCAGTTTTTTCAAAATGTTTGCTCTGTTGTTTTTAAAAACTGAGGGAAGTAAGTAGTTTTCGAAATATATTTAAAACGTTATCACAATAATCATGTAACATAAAATTCTGAAGAAAATAGTTTAGGACTTTTAAGAAAATCCCTTTCACATGAGTAAATACAATTTGTGGGTACCAATCTTAGCTCCCAAAGGTTCAACATACTTTTCAGGTCCTGACCACTGAAGTACAATTATAAGCAAGCTTTGCTACTATTTTGAATTTCAGCGCGATACTTTTGCCAATCTTGAAAAAAATTAACTATCTACACATAAAAATTTCATTTTCAATAGCGAAAAGAAAATAATAAATTTAGTAAAACCTACTAAGATTAAATAATTTTTTTGTTGATACTATCGAATAGAAACCATAGTTTAAAAGGTATTAAGCTCACAATTCACCACTCCTGATTTAGCAAATTTTTAATGCGAATTGGATTCAGACGTGAGCAGGCTATCAAAAAAACAAAAACTAAGAAAAAAGAAATTATTCAGAATTAAAGCCAGATTTTGTATTAACCTCGAGATATTATTTATTCATAGACGTTTATTTGCAACTGGCCTGATTTACTGGTTTCAATGGAAAGAATTTCAAATGTATTACACTTTTTAAATTGGAGTAGAAACAGTAAGGTTTCGATTATTTTACATATAAGACATATTCAAAAAACTGCTCAATTGAAATTGTAACTTCCGCATTGAAAGCTCCAAACAGAAAAATCTTTTATTTTTTGCCAAAACTAAAAACAATCGTATAACGAGGTTTCATTATAAGAATTTATTTTATACTTATTTACGAAACAGAATCCTAGGAAGTTAAAATTGTTCCGAACATTATTTTAGAGCAAGAGTCAAACTTTTTAGTTGGATATTGTGCTTCCTTTTCAAAATTCTGAAGAAATGCAAGTGCAAAACGAAACTTTGCAATTTACTTGACAATATCTGGGAAATTTACTCTTTTATAGGGAATTTCTAGCTATGAAAGTCTACCAACACTGCGCTCGTACAGGGTCGCTCCTGGATGCTTCCGCTGCAAGCGAATAAATACAGACAGCCAAACAGGGACAGGGAAGCGGGTATGTGCCACGCTGAGTAAATACAGGGAATAAATAGCAATCACATATTTACATAAACTTCCTGACAGCATCTGAGTAATTTATCATCTCCTCTGGTCCACGGGATTATCTGGCGAAAGCATCGCTCGGTGCACACAGCCGATGGAAGCTGGAGGCTGTCGTAGCCTATCCCGGCCGGTCCCTACTGTCTCGACTCCAGAACTGGCTCCGAGCCACAGCATCCCGATCCCACTCAGACGCATTTCATCTTTCTGATTTATTTTCCCCGGCGACTGATAGCCGATTGTAGGCCACTTCTGTGCAGCGAGCGTTAACTCGCGTCTATTTTTGGCGCACCGCTATCGACTCGCGCTGCGTCTCGACCCAGTCCATTATTCATCTCCCGGCCACTGTATCTGTCAGCATCATTTCAAGCACCTTCCGCCCCCGTGCGATGCCGCGCTCCTTGTAAGTCGTTAGTGCGCGATAAAACGGCTCTGTCTGGAACTGTTCCCAATTTGACGCACGACTACCGTCTGCTGGTGGCAGCCAAGGATGGCTCTGCGCGCAATTAAGGACGGACAATTCAGGGCACGTTTTCACAACATGTTGACACATCATTTACGCGGCTGGTCAATAAACCGGACCAGGAGAAGGTCCATCTTTTTGGTCATAGCTTTAATTGCGTCCCACTTGATTTATGCCTGAGATGTTCCCGGTTCATTTCCTTGGTTCTTCCGGTGCTCGGGGCTCCCGAAGTGA
The DNA here is from genome assembly GCA_001932985.1 of Proctacanthus coquilletti. NCBI lineage: Eukaryota > Metazoa > Arthropoda > Insecta > Diptera > Asilidae > Proctacanthus > Proctacanthus coquilletti. Next base: position 252,976 of record MNCL01000187.1, on the reverse strand, counting down.
TTTGCTCTCGAAATTACGTTCGCTAGGAGCATGGAACAGATATGAATCCCGGACCAGAAGGATAGAAGCTGGGGCGTGCCAAATCTCTGGCGAACGCTGGCGACTCCTGTGTCCTGGCTTAAGATTAACGGGAAGTAAACAACAAAAAATTAGAAGCCATGAATCATATGTCCGAGAAGTTTTCCCTAAAAAGACCTGGACCAAGGAGTGATATGTGGACTTCTCAGGCCGACCAGGCTCCGCACTTAATCAAGTGGCCGCCACCGACGCCGAAGCCGTCTGCAGGATGTGTGCGAAGCGACTCAATTTCCCTCCGCCGGACGAGGCGCCACTTGAGTTCTGTTTACCCACTTCTTTCTCACCAAAGACTCGAAAAGGCGGTGAGGAGGAACAACATAAGCGGAAAAATATAAGATTCCCTTCCTTGCGAACGTCTCCTCTTCATCCGGACGAAGACGTAATGGCGCCCGTCAATTTGACTGAAAGCGACGTTCATCTCCCTAGCGTCGCACTACTGTGCCATCCCGTGCTTTATATAAGTACATATGAGGGCCAGCCTCACCCGCTCCGCCCCATAGCTTCTCCCGCTGGAGTATCAAGGGAATGATGTTGCTTTCAACTATTTTCCGCTCCCATTAAGATTTTTCCAAGTGATACGTTTTAAGGCAGCAATTTGCCAGATGAGCCCCATCCTGTAGCAAATTGCGAGGATTACTCCTCAAAAGCAAAATCCCTTCTGATTGTTTTTGCGAGTGGCCTTCGTTGTGTTTCCCGCGCTTCTGTCCCCGCCTTGCATCCGTCCTTTTGGGCGATTGTTTCTTAAGACCTAAAAGATAAGCTCCATTCTGAGGACACTGCGCTAAAACGCTGTCAATTTGAAAAAAAAAACTCTCAACTCATCGAAATGGTATAGGCGCGGATTAATTCTGCAGCGCTTGAAGTCACCTCGTTGCATCATCAGATTGAAAAGTGAAGGGGAAAGATGCTGAGATCTCATCTCGACTGCAGATATGGACGGCCACTTTTGTTTGCCCTGATTTTATTGTCGACGAGTTCAAGGAAAACCCCTTGGGATCCCCAGGATGGAATAAGAAGCAAGGCCGATTTCAAGGAGATAGTGAAAGCTATAAATGGCTTCAATCTTTCAATAAACGCACCACCCGCACCCCTCAGACCAGAGGACAGATTTTAATAGACGCATAACTCCTGGAGAGTAGAAGGCCGGCGTGTTGAAGTTTCGTCATTATCAGCAAATCACTGATGAGCTAGATAGAGTACCCCTCACTAAGGTGCCGTAATTGCTCTAAGTCTCTAAACGGACACTTGGAGGAAATTGCTTGACATTAATTAAAGACGAAATAGCACTCAATGCAAATATTTGCACCGAATTTAGCCTAATAACCGGTGTCAAGACGGGCCACTAGACCAAACACTATCTGCATCATCGGCACCATATGTCGAGACGTATGTCTCAGTTGTTAACACCCTTCTTGATGGAGACGTCCTCTCAAACAATATATAAATAAATAAAACACACAAAACGACAAATTACAAAGAGTGAAGACACGCCTCGCGTAGTAAATTTGATGTTTAGTGCGCCATCAGTTGTGAATGTAAGCTAGGCTTTGGTTTTCCACTTAGACCCGTCAATGAAAAAAATTATCAGCGTCAAAATTAGACATTTAACATAGAAATTACCTACTTCTGCCTCTAAACTGCAAATTCTACTTACGGGGTGTTTCGCGGAATATATCAATCGATTCTATAAAATGGAAGTAAGATCAATAGGATTAGAAAGGAATTCCACAGGGAAGATTCTAAAAAGTAGTTTTATATCCGTATTTTATGTAGGCCATTTCTTTATAGATCATGGAAATTTGCGACATTCACTACAATCAGGTTATATCCGGGACATTGATTTTTGCTTTTCTTTAATATTTGTGTTTTCCAAATCTGTCAACAACGTTCCATAAAATCATTAAAGTCTTGTAAGTAATCAATTAAAAACATAATTTGTTGTAAAATCAAAAACGACTAAATTTTTTAAAAAACCGTCTATTCAAATGTTTTTCAGAATTTATCTTGAATAAATGTATATTATTTTTAGAACCAGCAAAAGCAAAAGTAGCGAGAAGTAATTCAAAATTTTTCAAATTATATATAAACGCAACATAACAATAAATATCATATACAATACGAATTTTAGAAAAAGTTTAAATAATACAATATACATTTTTTACTTTTCGTAATTTTTAAAGAAAAAATATATTTATTTAAAAATCTTGAATGAGGGAAACACAAAAGTTTATATACAAATGTAAAACAAGTTACATTTTGCTAATTGAATAAAATTTAAACCATTTTTGAACCATAAACCGAATGTAACATTTAATTAAGGAAATATAAAATTTTTAGTTTATATTTGTTCTTTATGATCTCCTTTTGACTTTTTTTTGCAATAAATTTGCTTTCTAACCACCTTAAATTGAAAATATTAAACCAAAAATTGAATTTGCTTGGTCTTTTATTTAAAAGGCCTAGTAAATTCACTTTGATATGTTGTTTTCGTTAAAAAAGAATGGATTTTGACTACGCTGTTTTGTATTTTAGAAAGGATTTATTTACCTTAAAATATATTTGTGTACATTTTCTCATAAGTAATACAAGAACTTTTTTAGGCCTGAACAGTTTAACGATCTGAAGACGTTTAATATTGAGGTCTAATTTCTCCAATTTCAGAGAATGATGAGATTCCAATTAGCTTTTAAATTAATATTAAGTATATTTTGTTAAATAAAATGCATATAAAAATTTGACAAACCAATCTTTATGTTCAAAAATTGCTGAATACATTTTTAACTACTTCCTTTTTTTCTTTGCTGTTTAATTCAACCAAAAATGAAGACTACAAGAATCTGAATGAGTTTATTTATTTTTACTTATGCTTGCTTTATTACTGAAATAAAAGTTTACGTGCTTACTTTTACCTCCACCTCCATAAAGAGAGCTTCAATTTCGTGTCATTATCAGACAAAATTAAATTGGTTTCCTATAACGACGCTCATCTCGTAATGGTACAAGAATCGGGAAATTCTACATACGTGGACTGTCTTTAGTTGAAGAGCATGAGTAATAGTGCTTTTTCAAAGAATTTAATTTTCATAATGGTTCACATTCTTCTTACGTACATTCAATAAGGGCAACAAGTCATAGTGTTCCTGAGTTATTATATTTAAAAGTAATTGAGTATTTCATCAGAAAATTCTCAGTTTTTCAACGAAGTGTACCGAGCATAGCGCTATACACTGCGTTTAGCAGGTAGTGCTTCTTATTGAAATTCATTTCTCAATGGTGCAAGTGCGGACAGAAGCATCAGGAATCTGCACATACTTCGCGGTTATTGCAAAGGTATTCGCTGTAAAGTGCAGGTACAGGTGCAGTTAAGCGAAAAAATAATGCATTAGGATTCTACATCATTTCAACATCTCAGCATTTCAACACGAGAGCTGGAACACCGACGTCCTCCGGTGTGACACGTAGAGACAAGAATGCAGATAATAATACCCTTCCTCGACTATCTAGTATTGAAGTCTTGGGTTTCTGGGGTTCTAAGGAACATTCAAAATGGATTGCACACTGCAGGCAACAGAAGGTTTTCATGTTCATGTCTACTCAAATCAGATACAGCGAATAGAATGTACGTACCCTTCCGCCTCAATGATATGTTCCAGAGAACTGACAGAGCTATCCGCTTTTATTGGCATAGTATGGATTTGCCAAATAAATTAAGGTATAGACCCCCCGTCAGGACATCCTTGTGCAAATGACAGGCAAGAGGAACGATATGCAGACGCACACCGAAGAACCATTTTTCTCTTCAAGGTTTCGTCTCAGTGAATGGAGGAATGGTCAAAAAATAATTTCAACAGTTTTTTCCTATACCATTTTGGAGGACGACTCGTCAGGAGTCCGGGGTTCATTTTTCCCCAAGCGAGTTCCAAACCTGGTTGAAATTCCAAAACCCTGTGAGCTCTTCACTCTGCTGGAAAACAAAATGAAAAATGTAAAAATGCAAAAACAAAAAAGAAATTAAAAAGGAAGAAGTGCCATTGCCCGCATGTGCCTGGCAGGACTCGTGTCAACCGTGAGCCATCCATTGTGCGCTTAATCTCCATCCATCTTTCATACCACCTGCATAGTGTTTTAAGTAATGAACACAAAGAGGACGCAAAAAACTACTTTGCAGCAGGGCCTGGCTAAGTACCAAAAAGAAGCACTACGAAAAAAAATATGCAGTAAAATTAAATGCAGTTGAATCTGCAAGGAGAAGCAACCAGCGACAGCGAGGGGTCTGAATTATATTTTTCCCCAGGAAACATCTCTATTTACTTACCTCCCAGAAAAAGTCCTCTTGAAATATTTCAATTACACAAAAAGAAAAAGGGAAGGGGCTCCGACGGTGGTCCTAACAATGCCGGCAAAAATTTTCAGGGCACTTATGCCCCTCTCAGGCCCCCGAAAATACGGAGTTTTGTGATTTTATAATTATTCGTTGTTGCACAATGGGCCCGTGATATAACTTCGGGCCTAGGCAAAGAGGAGTTAACGAAAAATAATACAACAGAATTTCCGCGCAGAGTTTTCTTGAGTGAAGCAAAAAACTTCTCATAGAATCGTGAAACCACAAAGCGCTGTGAACCTTGTTTTTTGTTTCTCCATTTAATTCCAGGTATGGAGTCATAAAAAAGTTCGTCGTATACTTATTTCGTTTATAGTGTCTTCCTTTTGCGATTATTTGAAAAAAATATAAAACACATTTCAACAGTGTTAAGTATTTAAAGGAAAATATTATCTTTGTCATAAAGTACTAGAAATGTTTTTATAAACCATATAAACTTTTTAATAATAACACAATGAAAAAGATACAACGTTTCATTTAATGGAACGTTAAAAATTGTCTGAAAGTCAAAAATGGAATTTTGGAGCAAATGACTTTTTGAATTTGATCTTGCTTATTTATTTCAAATTTTTAAACATATCACAGTTATATTATATAAATTTACGTTACGTCTTTCGAAAATTTAATTATATTAAATTAATAATACTTCTTCCATATTTGAGAGAGTTTAGAGTATTCCCTTAAATTCCGCATTATTAGTTATTGTTAGTTGGAAAAATATAATTACATGTTCTTATTGTTTCGAAGCGTTAAATACGTGTATATTAAACAGGCATCAAATTATAAAATGCTAATGACAACAAATAATAGCGTTAAACTTTTAATGGTGATCAATTCATGTTTACAAATTTCGTTTTATGCATGATATAACAAATTAATTTCATTTCTTCAGTTCAAGTTTTAAAATATAAAGCAAATGGTTTTTCCCTTTTCTTAACCTTTGCTAAAAGAAAAAAAGTTAAACCCTCTCATTTTGAATTCTAACCAATATTGGAAATATCCCTTTTTTGGAAAATCCAAATAAAACATTAATTGCATTTTTTAAAAAAAGCCAAAAAAGACAAATAGATAACAGAAAAAACATTTAGTTATGGTGTCTTGAAATACTTGACCGGTGGCCTAACTTTTTTCCATACGGCCAAATAGAAAAAATCAAGTTGAATGTTATCACTCTCCTATAAAAAACCGAATAGGGCTATTTGGATATTAATTCTGTTGTTTTATGTTTGAACATAAAAACGCTGCATTGTGAAATATTCTAAATCATTCTCACTGTATTTTCTAACCAGAAACAGAAACCTTCTATACATATAAAAACGTGGTTTACATCAAAAAATAAGTTATTTACACACAAATGTAAGAAGATTAATAATTCACCCAGATATTTTATTTTATTTAAGAGCTTTGACTTGTTGTAAAACCACCTGGTTTCCCAAAGACGCCCTACTGTGTCCAACAACACAGGCACAATTACCTTGGAAGTAATTCCTTAATCTCAGTAAATGTTTTATTCACCCTTTGTTATGTTAAAATAAGAAATACTCGTAATTTCTGAAAAAGATGAATCATTTTTAACTGTAAATTGCATACCCTAAAGCGATGTTATCATGACACCGAATATGCAATTTGAAAAAAGTTCTCCAGCATCTGGAGGAGTAGATAAAATCTCCTGGAAGCATTCTAGAAAACTGCACGTTGTAAGACGAAATGGTACAAGACTTTTACTAAAAAAAATGGATAATAAAAGTAATTGAATTTTGTTTTGAACAAATAACGCGAACCATGTTCATGTCATTTCAGATAACTATCACAACTGTATGGCAGTTTAATATCGTAATGCCTCTTTATATTTATTAAATTCAACTAAATTTATAAGTTCATTTTAATGTACCTTGGTGGAAAGTCAACGTACACCTGTACTACTCTATATTATGAACTCCTATAGTTAGTTTTGAGTAGTAAGACTGCTTTATATCACATTTTTTTAAGATTTTCTTAGTAACTACTATAACCTGAATCTATCTGCCTGCAATCTTACCTGCCTATCAAAGGCCAATGTGTGCTTCAATTTTCCTTGTTCACTTCAACTTACCTGGAATAAAAAGAGAAAAGGATTAAATACACATTTATGTCTATAGGTTTTAATATTATTAAATTTATTCTCAAATTTTTAGCGTTTCTATTCCAAACTTTTGAAATATGACTATTGTTCTTAAAATCATATTCATAAGATGATGCTGCGCAGAGAATTAATATTATTATCAATTATAATAAAAAAGAATAAAAATAAATAAATACTGAAATTTTGCGTGAGTGGAAGGATAAAATGAAGATGAACAAAGCTAAACCTGAAATATTTTTAAATGATTATCAGAAGTTAATAGACTCGCAACAGACAGTTCACGTTATTTACAAAGCGTGGCTTAGAATAGGTAATTGATAAAACTTTCAATGATGGAGAAGGTGCTCCCCAAACACTCCGACTGCAGGAGGTTTGGTCTGATATGGTGCTGTGCCAATATTTCCCGTATTTTTTGTAATGCACTCCCTGGCCTTTTCAAAAATTTACAAACGAAGTTTTCGTAGACTCAGAAACGAATTTTTTATCATAGCACTTATCTGACCGTCGTCGTGCTGCCGTCGCAATCATAATGCTTCAGAGGGCACCCAATGAGTTCTCTGTGAACCACCTCGGCACGACCAAAACAGAGAATCCCCAGACATTTTCAAGCTAATTAAAAATCCAATTTAAGCAGCAAATACCAACTAACGAAAACTACTGTCGGAGCAGAAAAACCACTGCGGAAGATAAACCTGCCATAAGCAGGTTCACGACCCAAGGCAGCAGGCCTGAGCCCCGTCAAAGGAAATCGGTTGGAGCTGCTACAATATCACACGCCCCCTCCCGCGCTTACTACACCGACAGAGAGATCAACGGGTTCGGGAGGACTAGGAGCGCTGACGACCATGAAAAAGGACGATATTTCATAATTAGCAAAAATGGTAAACAATGACGGGACGAACGAAGATGGAGTGGGACACCAGCTTTCATCGTACAGGGTAGCAGCAGGAGTCGAGCCCCGCAACAAAATCCACTCGGGAGCACGATGACGACTATGACATGCAGCGAATTTCCCGGAATGATAAATACGAGTATCGTTCCGTATCTGGGCAGGAAATCTAAGGACGTCATTGAGGCGCTCCTTAGTGGATATATCCCTTTCGGTCGGGTGCAATTCTGCCAGGAAATAGCTGGGAAAGAAGAACCGATTTCCCATTGAATCACATTACCCAACCCGATGGCAATCCCCACGGTTCTTTGTAAAAGTAATCTTTCTCCGACTAAATGAAAAATACCGTTAGCTCTGCTGGGAATTTTTTTTTGTTAAACAAAGCTGCCTTTTCCATTTTAGCATAGTTCCATGGAAGAGATAGGAGGAAAAAAGTTTAGCACTCATAAAATGAATGATGGGCACCAAAAACAAAAACTACATCGGAAATTCAAACAAGAAACAAAAATACAAATTTCAGTACTGAATTCTAAGAACAAGGTTTCGCTCTTGAAATAGTATTAAATTACCATCGTAAGAATTGATCTTCAAAGTGGAAAGGTTCAGCAAATGTTGATGAACGTCTTGATTACAATCAGATTCAATTTATAATTAAGCTGCCAAAACATGTAGATGTGATCGGCTAGAAAAAAAAAACATGAAATTCTAGAAAAGGTAATTTTGAGACCCTTAAAATAAGCCCTTCCCTATGGAATTGCGCATATTTAAATAAGATTTGTTTTTGTGGGCACCGAAATCTAGAGTTTTCATAATTTGTCAAGTTCCTACGGTTGGAATCATGAAGATTGCCAATTTGTTTGTTTCTTTGGAGTAGGAAATTTTGACGATGCCTAAAGAACTACATTTCAAATATTAGTACTTTTATCTCCGGCCTTACTTCCTTTACAGTTACGTAATTGTAACATAGTTTTGTTATTTTCTAAATTGCAATTTCATAAAAAAGAAAAGAAGTTTCCTTTTTCTGAAGAATGCAAAGATAACATTTAAAGAATCAAACTGCTTTTATTTTCAGAAATTCTTTAGAATTGAGACGAAAAATTCGTTTGTGATCGTGTTCAGTTGCAGATTTATCTATTCAAAAATTTATAGAATTGTGTGCTGTACATTAGAGTGTTTGGCACAATAATGCAATCCTAAAGTGCCGGTTCAAACAATTTCCATCACTTCAGGTGGGAACTGAATAGTCGACTTTTACCTGGAAATGGCAATAGACGTCCATTCTAATTGACGATGAATTGAGTAATTTGCCCAGAAATGTGCTCCGATAAGAGCTGGTTGCCCAGTCTCGGATGCATGTCCATGTTCAGTAAAAAGCATATCGTATAAATTCCAGTGAAGTACTCTCACATATTTTCTACCTTTTAAAATTCCGTACGTTCCGACGACTTGTACCTGTGCACATCGGGGGTACACCCGGGGTACAAAAAGGCATGCACAGATGTAAGTACAAAGTATTCCTGCACGAAGGAGTCGGTGCAACGAATAGACGAGACCTAAAGACGTTCGTTCGCCCCGGCCACGGGCCTGGGCTGTGTTTTATTTTTATAGCGCACAGCACCATGCTGAGAGCGTTTTTATTCTTAATCAAGAATTCCCGATGTTCTTGCCCTCTACCGTTTTATTTGTAGCTATGATATGGCTTTATCTTGCACCTCTCCCCGTTTCATCCAGCATTCGTGAGCGCTCAATTTCCTCCAGTCCACATAGTCTGGTACCTTTCTTTTTGTTTCACCTCTTTGCTATTTTTCGTTTTATATTCGCTTTCGCGAACTCACCTGCACTCGTTCCCGCTGTATATCAAGCGATCTGCTCAAATCCACGGAACGAAGCCTTGACTCATTTCGCACGTCCTTTAAGAAAATCTCGGTGGGAAACGTTGGGAACGGAAACAAAGCAACTTCTTACCACAAACCCAGACTTCAACAAAGATACTTCACAAGGAAATTGAGAAGCTCTTACTTAAGATGTTCAAGACGGAAACTCGTACTTTCAACGAAGGTGCCATAGTAGTCCGCTGGGCGAGAGCAAACCCAGTTTTTATGTTTATCACCGCGAATCAAACTAAAAAGTCTCATTCCAATCTCCTCTGCACCGCCGGCACAATCTCCTCAGCCACTTTCTTAATACATTTTCTCCATCGCGAGACGCTCGTTCGTCCATAGAGCGATTCCATCTCCGGGGGCCTCTGGGTCTGGTCTTACTCGTTTTCCCCTGGAATCCTGAATTCTGATACGACACTCGTAGCGAACGATGTCGAAAGCGACACGACAAGACGAAGACGGCAGCGACGCAGCGAAGCAGCCAAGGCACATTCACCGTCTTTGCCGTGCTCCAGATCAAATGACTCTCTTAACAGAACGGCATCCTAATGCCGTGGCAAAGATTGAATAACAGCTTTTCTGTGTGTACATTTAAGACGCGCCACTCTTGTGACACGCCAGCGGGAAGACTGTTGAGCTGGAAACAGGGAAGTCACAGGCGCAATATTGCTTCATTCAATGCTCGCGAATCGCTTTCCTTATGACGGATTTGCATGCAAATTCGCGTTAAGTTACCTTTTAAAAGGTTTTTCTCCGGTAATCCAACGGTTACTTTTATGTTTATTAAGGCTAACTCAGAAATAGGAATTGCGATTATGGTGGGGGAACGACTATGTCCTGGATTTATTTTTATTATTGATTAATCTAGTTTTTTTTTAAAGCATTTTATAGCCTTTCAAATCCCTTTCCGCGCAGTTATGAGAAGGAAAAAATTCAACTGAAATAAAATTTCCTTACACAGTAAGGATACAGGTACGCAGTAAAAAGTGCTGTTTATGGGGAAAAATTGTCATTTAACTACGCAGTTAAAGTGTGCAATTTACGACTACGAAAATAAGTGTGCCAAAAAATGTAACAAGCTCTTCATATTGATTTTGCAACACTTAAAGCTGATTTGAAACATAAAAGGCATTTTTTTTTATTACAGTTTACAACGTATTATAATAGTTTCTAAATTCTGATTTCGGTGTTCCTAATAAGAAATATTATGTTGTGTCGGATAATTGTTACCCTGGGGAATTCCCTATTATCATATATGCTATCATGAACAAAGCTTCAATAATCAGTCCTTCTTAGAGATAATTTTAGTTTATTGTTCAGGTCAGCATACGTATTAGAGTAGAGAAATACCTTAGGCAACACATATATAGCCTGTAATCGTCTATACCAGATTTTCCATTCGGGAAATTCGAGTAATCTAGGCACAAGCGTATGCCCCAATAGAATTGCTATGTTCACTTTAAACAATTATTGAGTGATGGAGATTTCTAGGTCGATGCATCAAATCAATTTTGTGTAACAAGAAATGATGCAAGCCCCAAATAATAGAGGACAAATAGTTTCATGGAAAGCAATTTTGCGGCGCATAGATATCCGTTCTAAGCCACGTCCAAATGGGTGGATCCATTAGTGAATTTTCAATTTTTTATTACAAATTGAAAATTCTTTAAATGGTCTATACAATTTTAACGTAAAACACCAAAATGATTGGGGATTGATTTATTTTAATTATAGTTAAATTTAAATGAATAGTTGAATATGCAAAACCGTATCACGGTTTCATTATAATAATAATAATTTAAAAACAAAAAACGTTCGCATTTTGCATTAGAACAAAATTCGACAACATTGAATCATTTTACGATTTTTTACATCTAATAAATATTCAAGTTACATATAACACCAAAATAACTTAATAAAAATGTAGCTCTAGTGTAAATGTACCAATATTCTTTTTTTATACGTTTTATAAAGCACGCATAAAACAAGTTGATAATTTCCTTAGATGTGATAGTTCCAAGATTATTATAAAAAATTTCATAGTGGCTCAAAATGGAATGCATTCGATGTACATAAAAAAAACGTAATAATTACTATTAGCAATCGTTATGGAAGTGATCAAAAAGAAAACGTGCTTGCTTAGTTTCACTTATTTTACGTAAAGAAATTTCTTTTATACGAGAGGAAATGATCACGATCACTTAACTATGGTATATTCAGAAACGAATTTAAAAGCGTACTAATTATGTCCTTAAAAAGTACTCCCAAGTTGCCTAAGATTAAGTAACTGGTAAATTTCAAATGCTTCGAAAAATTAAAAAAAAAATAAAACTATAGTATATTTTCCCCGTCCATCTTGTACAGTTTAGTGATACAGTTTATATGAAATCTTTCGAATTCCATTAAAGAATTTATACCAGCAGCTCTAGAACGATGACGTTTCAAATCATTAGTTAGTACATTACTAGTTTAAATAGCAATGAGATGGCTACTCTCTCGCAGAAGCTATTTATTTTTGATGAGAGTAGATAGAACAGGTCTGACTTCTAATGATCCCATAAACGGCTCTTCTAATAGTGTTGCAAGAACATGAACTAGCTCTTGAATGCCCAGGCTAATTTCTTTAATTGTAAGAGCTGCGTCCTTCATTTAGACCTTCTCGGTCCATACGATTCCAACATATTTGTAGCTTACTACCCAAAAAGAGGACGATCGAAGTATCGAATTCTATTCTATTACTTGCCTGACGGAACTGATAAACATTTTGTGGTAAATACTAATGATTTGTCCTCAGTACTTGTAAAATGTACACAGAATATGTTTTGTTTTGTTTTTTAATTTGCCCTTCTTAAAACATGAAAGGGAAACGCTTTATCTGTATTTTAAAAATCTAGGATATAATTGAAATCTTCCATGAAATATTTCAATCAAAACCATTTCCATGCGAACAGGCACGCTTTACCTCAACACGAAAAAAAAGTTAAAATAAAACAATCTTTCTCGACATTTACTTTAAACAATAGGAAAATATTTTTTAAACGACAGCCATTTAAAATGTCTGTCCAAAAAGTCCAGAGCTTTCTCTCTGTTTGTATTTGCAAGGTTTATTGAGAAGAATGTAAAAACGCAATGGGCGCTCCCTTCAGGCTTCTTAAACTTCCTCCTTTCCTTTACAACTCAGAGGAAAAGTTGCCTTCTTTTTAATTAAGGAGTCACAGAAGTCCATTTCACAGGTAAATAATTTCGAAGAACTGCACAGAAACGGCCTGCGAGAGGAATTAATTATCCTGAGAAGGTTTTTCGGATTTGAAAGAAGCAGGAAAAATGAACAAACTTCAAGCAAGCACTTGACGTTTTTATTCAATCAAAAGAAACCTTTGTCCAAAAGATTTTTCTGAGGGTGAAAGACTAATCGGGGGACTTTCCCGCTTCTGCCTCGTAACGCTTCTGCTGCCGAGGATCATCACAAAATTCCACTTTTGGCCGAGCAAAGGCAGACGAACAATTTTGTCTGTTCGTCCGTCTGCAATTTACCGAGACTAAGACTATGTTCCTCCGCAGAAGAGAAGCATTTAGTAGGAAATCAACATCCTATGACATAATCATGACCGACCTGGTAAGACCTCGGTACTTAGCGAGTCACTTGAAGGAAGGAACTGGCTGGTTACTCCTTACTCTATTCTTGGCGCTAACGTACTACTAGATGCTCCCAGTTTAATTCTTAGTCTTGACGAAAATAAATTTAATTTCGGGGAGTCTTGCAGCAGTGCTGACAACGCTTTTGCCTTCTTGTCCCCCTTGTTTTTCGATGGCGTTTTTTGCCTTTTTGAGGAAACAACGAAGAAATCTCCTCCGTTCTCCCACAAGATGAAAACGACATGGCAGTTTAACTCCATCGATGCCGATGTCATCATTGTCCGAGGGGAAGGAAGATTATTTTAGCAGATCACATCTAAAGTAAACTTCCTTTTAGCGCTTGAATATTTAACGATCCACTTTGACTTATTTGTTAAATTGCTCCTGCCATTCGCAACAAAAGTCCACCAAGGGAAAAAGTCTCCATTGGGAAAAACCAGGAGTATCCGAAGAAAAACTATATACCACCTCACGGTGTATTAATTCATCCAAAAACGAACGATCCCTGCATCCCGGGGGATTCTTCCAATAATTTTCCAATGAAAAATTGAAAAGGCCGAGGAGGCTATGAAAATCAATTTCCTCCAGTCCTTTGACGCTTTATTAACTTTAATAGCCTTTTTTTTGGTATAATTTATGATTCGCTTACAGCCCCAACTGCTCTCCTCCTACTTTGCCAGGAACTCCCTAGATCTTTTAGCCTGAAAAGGTACCAAAGCGGCGACTTTGCTAGCTCAGTGAGTGGAGGATACTTTCACAAATTGATTTAAACTCACTTCCAGGAATAAATTTATCCTTCTCCCCCTTCCTTTGGGGGGAAATATTGCAATCAAACAATTTTATTTACAATTTTCATTCAGCCATTAATTCAGCTCCCTAAAATTAAGCAACTGCTGAGCCTCTTCGATGACTTCAAGCGTTGCTCTTTGCAAAACGTCTTGGGACAATATTTGGGATTGCATATTTGTAAAGCCGTGAGGTAATCCATTAGTAATGAGCTTATTCTACTACATTCATATTTTTCGGTATCATCGAAGCCCCGGGGGAGGGTTGGAGGGCTTTACGTCGAATAAATTGGAGCTACGTTTTCCAGAGAAAAAAAATTCCCCACGCAAAATCGATCACAGTCTAACCCACATGTTCCACTATCTATCTGCGTTGCTTCTCGCTTCTATTTGCTAAGCAAATAAAAGATAAAATTGAACGTGGGAGCGACATTGAAGTGCTAAATTGTAATTTCCTTAAAGTCACACATGCAGGGTGTCTTGAAAAGGTACCACTGAGGATTGTGAATAAATAAAGTTCCCTTGGAGTACGAGAAGCAATACCTTTTCACATTGTTCGGGAAAACATCTCGCATTTCATATTAGAAAACAGGCCGGCGAAGTTCAACACTTTTACCTTTTCATTTAAAAATATATTCATTAAAGTTAAAATTCATATTTTGTATAAAGCCTATGCTTAATAGAGGAGATTGAATTTAAAAATATATTCATTTATCTTCATTTGATGAAATTGACGCGTCTATGAACAATAGTGGCATAACTTTAGATGCAGTTGAAGAGAATTACAAATCTTCAGAAGATTTCAGAAGTTTAATAAATGATTTTTACTATTTCTTGCGTTCAATGTGAAAACGATGTACGAAATCACTGAATTGTAACAATTCAAGAAATAGTTTTCCATTTAAATAATATTTAATAAAAAGTTATCAAACAAATGGACATATTTCTCTAAAACGTGTACTAGTAGTAGTAATTAAAACCCCAAAAAACTCTTCTTCTTAGCAAAGACCGTAGTATTTATATACACATTTATATATTTTCCAATTAAAACCGTTTCACTTTTACTTTTCAAATTTGAAAAAATTTACATTTGATAAATATTCAATATATTATTTATGTATGTTATTGTGTATTAAGGAAAATTTATGCTATTCTAATAAATAAAACAAATAAAAAGAAGCAAAACAAAATAAAACAATTATGTATTAATTTTAAATTTAGCATCTTACTGTTTACTGTTTTTTCCATTTTTAATATAACATTAAGTGATTAATTTGACAGTGAAAAATGAAAATTATATACATTAATATTTGTTTCCGTGTATGTAAGGATTCATCGTTAGAAAAAAATAATTTGTGTTAGCCTCTTTTTAGTTCTTTTTATTTAATTTTATATTTCTTTCTATAAAAATTATAACAAAAAATTAATCATGTGATTATACATTGAAAAATTCATTTGTTATTAAAAGTGATCGATAAATTATAGATTAATTAAAAATCTGCCTTAACGGAATCTTAGAATTTTCAAATAATTATTTCTTATCATACTTCTGTTTTTTTTTGGTATACTCTGTTGATTAATTTGAATGAAAAAATGTTCTGTAAAAAATTGCCACAAATGTACTTTTAGAAAAATCACAGTCTGATTTATTTCTTCATGTTATCTTTTTCCAATGCAGATTATGAACACAAAAGTGTAAAATATTTTACTAATATTAGTAGTAATTCGTGTAATTCTTTATGGCGTCGATAATTTAGAAGTCTGCTTTAACGCAACAGCAATTTCGCGCAAATGTATGTGCTATCTGCTTTAATATAGGTCTACTATACTTTTTTGCGTATTTTAGAACCCCCAACCAAAAAAATTTCGAAATTCAAGTGTTTCTACTGAAACTGCGAGCTTAGCCGCCCGAAAGGTTAAATGTCGGGGCACTCTCCGAATAAAAATTAAATTTACCTCGAAAAGCTCTTCGGCGTTGTTTTTTCACAGGGCGTTGTAACGTAAACATCCCTTCGAATTTGCAAATTTCCCTGCGTTGTTCCTTTCGTCGCTCGAGGTGCTTTTCGCTACCGTCCGCCCATCTGTCAACCGTTCAAATGACAATGAATTCCACCTACAGCTGCCACGTTCCGCAACCTTCAAAGCAAACAGTCCAGCCCCAAAGTAAGAAATAATAATTTTTTTCTAATTTCTGTTCGTACTGCCTCAGGGCGTTGTTACTGAAATTTTACGAGATAATCGCCCCTTTGGATCAAGTCGACGAATTCTGTGCCGTGTCGCAAACGCGCAGTGCAAGACCGCGGAAAAATTTTTAACGGTCATTTCGAGGATTTTTACGAGTGTAAGTAATGCAGAAAAATTTCGCCCTTAAAGAACTTAACCGTTTTAGAGTTGGTCGCGCTGAAAGGACATAAAACGAGCGTCCGCCGCCACTGCTCGTCAGAATTCGCCCATCAAATTGAAATAAAAATTCATAAAATTTCCGGTAATAAAAAGGACCACCTTGGGAGGGATGCGAGGCGACGTTCTCACTCCAGTCTCAACTTTAAGATGAATGAAGGACTCCTGGCTCCGAGAGCGGGACACGGTAGGAACAGCAGAAAATCCCGAAGAGAGACGGATTTGTGCGCTAAGGGAAGAAGAACTACTTAAGGAGCAAGCCGAGATTTTGGGGCTCAGACCCTAAAGGGACCTTTGGGACTCTTTATCACGAAGGGATCCGCTATAAAGCAGCAGCCCTTGTTCCGTAAAAGCCCCGGGGGTGTGAAGGGTGGTATTGATCGCCCGGCGAAGGGCGGGAGTCATCCCTTCGCTAATAACGCACCGCCCAATCCACTGACGCATATGAATGGGCTTATCATAATTCCTGCGTCCGTCGGAACGGATACAGCGCGAGCTTAACGCCACGTCCTTATCAGGGGAGCCTCATAAAACAGACCCTGAGATGACCATGCCCTGACCCCAGCTCCCCTGCACGCAGGCAGCAGCTTAAACGCTCGAGAAAAAATCGATTTTGCGAACCAGAAGTTACCTTTTTTGCAGGAGAAATCCGCTAAAATCCCGTTAGGACAAAAAGGATGCTTCTCCAACGGTTTGTCTCACTCTGCGAGGTCGAGGAGAGTTCACCTTACACGCACAGGACCACCTTTCTTCACACCTGAGAGATCGCAGGTGCCGCGCGATAGCAGCAAAAGATCCGTTCTCGACTGTGTGTGCTTGTGTTCTGGTTCTACCGGGACGTGCCGGGACGGAGAGTCAAAACACAGCGGGTGACAAAACTGGGATCGCCTTAAATCGGCTCGCACGGCTCACCTGAAGAAAGTCGCCACAAGACAAGAAGACAACACTGCACTTATGCGGTCACGCCGGGTTTCTTTTGGTTTTCTTAAACGTTTCGATTGCGTTCCGCGACAACTCACAACACCGCTAGGTAAGCCGGGCTCGCACTATCGCTTTATTGCTCGGAACTCCGCCTGGGAGCTGAGCTACTGTCCGAAGTCCTAAGATACAGCCTAAGATGCAGAAACTGGACAGAGGTTACCACTGCCTCAAGACGCACAGCACAAGACAAAGGTGGACTGAACCAAGCGCAGCAGAAAGCGATTCCAATCTGAGCTGAAGCTGAACTGAGGACGGGCTGGTGGCCGCTCGAACTGGTTCCAGGTGGTGCTGGCGTCGCGTCTCTCCCGTTAGTCGAGTTCTTCCTCTGGAGCAGATTCGGGATTGGGTTGGGATACGACGCGAACGAGATTCCCTAAAACGCGAGACGAGTCAAGTGGAAGGCCTGGAAGAGCCAAGCTCCGGGGCTGGACGGCTGCACACGATGCCATCCGTCGGCGTCCATGCGCATGTACCTTCCCAAGGGGAAAATTTCTTCTCTATTTATCGAGGCCCAAAGGAGGGGAATGCAACCCGTCGTCGCGGTACATCGCGGATGCTGTGATCTACTGCCGTGCCAGTGGCGGCGCAACTCAATTAACCGATTGTCGAGATGCGAATCGCGGCATAATGGGAGCATGCTGCGTGCACTTTTTGCGCTTGATTCAATTAAGCACGCTGGAGATAATGTCCGGCTCGATCTGAACGATGATTGCGTGTCGACGGCTATCAGCGGGATTTTTTGGGATTATCGGGAAACGAGGTCGCAGGAGCATCGCATTATGACAGCCATGCAGAAAGACTTATTTTTTCCCCGAGGTCTCAATTACTCACGGTAGTTAAATCTCTGTGAAATCCGAATGTGCTCTGAAAAAAAAGGCACGTGGGAAGCAGCGAATTACTTTAAAATGGCTGGTTACATTCTGAGAGATTACCCCAGACTTTTCTCAGTTTTCTTCATCAATATGGAGTAAATTATTATTATCCTTTTTTCTGCTTGGGAGGGAGAAGTGGCTATTTGACCCTTGACGTCTTTACGTGTTAAATCTAATGAAATGTTAGATCAAAAAAAGCGAACTAGTTGTGTGCCAATGCTCATCCAACGTTAATAATTCCAAACAAGGCATTCACATTAAAAAAATATTTATTATTCACGACGCAAAGACTTAATGGATATTAAGAAATTTTAGTATCAGCTACACCAACAAAGTTATTCGCACACGTTTATGTACATACTATTAGAAAGCTCGTAGAAGTACCTTCCTTAAATTACGTAGGTTCACTTTTAGTGAGAATCTCCTAAGGGATAGTTAGTAGAAACGAATTATTAGCGTTACTCAAATTCTTCTTCTAACTTTTCTATGCGACTTTCACTATTATTCATTTATTATTTAAGAATTTTGAAACTATTGATTGGAGCTTGCATAACTTTAAGTAGCTCACAGATCACCTTAAAATCTATATTTTTATGTCACAAAAAGTGTTGCACTCGTACATAAGATTTAATTTCGGAAAATGTTGAAAATGTTTTCACCTTCGACAAATCAACATACCATAAATGTTTATAGACAATATTTCTAAATATTAAAATGTTAGATGCCACATAACGTGGCACATGAAATAAAAGATATAAAATGATTTAAAACATATGTTCTTTTTGGATGTCGTCACTCGCTAATAAGTTAAATAATTTTATTAGGGCCCTGAAATCTCCTCACTGCTTGCAGTTGCAGTTGTGGAATTTTATCAAATGCATAATTATAAAATTACATGGCTTTGATATTTTATTTATTTTTTATTGATTTTTATGTGCTGTAAACTATCAATCACTAGTTTCAAGAAAAATAATATTACAACACATTCAGTAATATTTTCATAACTCAGTGTACTCTAAATAAAAATATCTGCATGCTTTTTAGTAAGAACTAATTTTTGTGATACTGTTCTACATGAAGGAAATTTATGTTACCCATTTTTTTAATTCTGTAAAATTTATTTATTTCCGCAGAATTACCACTGTTCATTCTAAAAAATTATTCAGATGGAAATACAGAAAAATAGACAATAGACGCTTCCATTTCATAAAATACTTAGGAAACAATAATCGGAATTGCTATAAAGGCTTTCGAAAATTATTAGCGATATTGTTTCGATTGCGTTTTTATAAAATAAAGGTAGAACAAACGTCAGCTAGGAATTGTTAGCAAATAAATTATGAGGCTCCTTTGGCTAAGAGTAATTTAATTCCGTCACGCAATGCGTTTAATTACGCCGCCAGCGATGGGATCGTCATGTACAGGTGTGGGGTTCCAAGTCCCCGATCCTTGCAGAGAGTCTCCACGGCATACGAGTTCTCAATCCTTAGCTCTAGAAATGGAAGGATTCCGGATTATCACAATTATGCAAGGCTTAGCGGCAGTCGATAATAATTATATTTATATCACGACGTCGTCTAAGTGCTCTGCTCCTCGCATCATTACCGACTTATTGGAAGAGATGGAAGGGATCACACCGAAATGTCACGTTCCCCGGGCACGTCTAGGGTAGGTGAATACCGCCACTGCGTCGCCCTTCAGCCATGGAACATGTTCGATTCCTATGAAATGAGATTCAGGACCATGACGCATGGGGATATCAGGACCCGAGAATCACACGCGGGACGGAGACCGGATGAAAGGAAGAAAACTCATACCAGGACTCAGTGACAAATTTGATGGAGCAGACACTCTCCCGAGGGCTTATCCTTAATTGAACAGCGATCGAAGAAATTTGCGACGCGAAGGGTCTCCGCCGGGTGGGCGATGCGGGACCATATCATAAGGCCCTAATTACAATTTGCGTGAAATATATCACGAGACTTGTGCCCGCGTAATTACAGAAATATTACTATCTACCCTTATTATTATTTTACCGTTGTGTTTTTTAGTTTTATCTTTATTGGGATATGTCTCAAGCTGTTCTAACTTTCTTTTAAAACCTTTTTTTTTTAAGACCTTTTTAGGTCTTATTGTTTTCCAGGGAAATGGAGTTAAGATGACGATTGAGATTATCGTTATCTTGAAGTTATTCACTTGCAAATTAAATGATACAGAAAAGAGGAAAATTCGTTAATAATTGTTTTGTATAATTGTTTCGTATAACCAATATCGCAAAATTGCTCAATTATTATTAAATTAGTCTATGAATTCATATACTTTATAGTTTCAACCAAATGTCGACCTTATTTCATCCCATAGTTCGAATAACAAATTTATTTTTCTGTTACAATAAAATATTAAAATTCCTAAGTTTTGTTTCACGTCTGTATGATATCGCACAATTGCTCAGACATGATAACCACCGTCAGAACAAACAGAAATACTACTAGCAATTTCTATTATCTATTTGATTTATTATATTCATAATGTAGTGAACCAGAATGTCCAACAAAAGATATAACTCTATAATCTAATGTTTGGGCATTAAATTAAATTTACTGAACTACGATGTGGACAAAATTCACCTGGCTTTAATGAAGGCACTTTCAAACATAATTCACTCTGCATATTCATAAAGCTAAATTAGTTTGATTTAAGCATTGTCTGTGTCTTCCAGGGTATCAGGTGTTTGACGCGTCTAATTTATACCCCATAAACAGGTAATTTCAGGAATGATGGGCGATATCCGACCGAACGTATGGTTACGCATTTAATACACACCAATGTATATTAATTAAGAGACAAAATCAATAGGGTCTTAATATTTCATCATTTTGCCGTATTTCGAGATCCCCTGCCTCATGACACCTCCGTCTATTACTAATCAAATTAGCAGGGATACCTGAACGAGCCCTACGCATAATAAGCTATGCCCGGTAAAGTACGAGAACTTTTTAAATGCCGTGCAGGTACGTACTTGACATTTTCAATTTTTCCAAAGTAACTAAGTTCTCGAAGGCAACGTTGAACTCAGATTGAAATTTGTGCGGAGCATTAAATCCGCACAGGGCAATTCCGAGCGGGCTGTGATAAAATCGATCTCTCTAATATGGAGATAAGCCGCTTTTGCCGGCGGGACTTGCGGCGCGGATGCAGTGGATTCTATAAATCCCCACCGGGCTTATCTCTACCTCATTTGCATTTATGTGCCGTGCCGGCTCTCGAGTGTGCTGCGGCTCGTCCTCGCCCGAAGGCACACGCCATTAATTAAAATTACATGTTATGTGGACCGAGTGATTTTTAACAGTTAAATAAACATAAAATTTTGCGATATGCGCATCGACTTGAAATCACTGGAATCAAGCTTGAATTAATTAAGGGATGTATTGAAGTAACAGTGCGAGTTCCGACCCGATTTCTCATGAAAATTGTAATATAATTTCAAAATTAAATGCCCCGTTCAGTGCAGACCTATCACAGTTTTCGCACATTAATTAGTGGAAATATTAACTAAATTTGAAAATCTGGAAAAGAGATATAAATTTCAATAAAAATAGCAGTTAGACTTTTGCTAGAATAACTTTCTACATAGATCGATTACATCAATTACTTTTTTAACCAAAAGCTTAAATGCAAATTTTTAGAATTAGGTTAAGAGGACGTTTTCAATTTTCCTCTTTTGTATTTTTATTTTCTTGCAGATATTTTAGAAAGTTTATAATTTCAAAAATTAAATTGATTAGAATATTATTCAGAAATGTTCGTTCTTAAAATAATTTTATATTTTTATTATCGATAATCAGAATTTACAAGATGTATCGATTTTTTTAAAGTGGTAAAAGACAAAACAATTCTTAAGACTCTTGATGATTTAATTATACAACGTATTTTTCTTATTATGTTTCTTTACAGCAATTAAATGGTTTACCCAAAATAAAAAAGAATTTGGAAGGAACGTGTAATTTTCCTAAATTTCGTAATTTGTTTTTCACTGTAGACTGTGTCATTAAAAAGTGATCAAGTTAGCACGAATTTCTACCGAAATTTTGAGAAAATTCTGCATTAAGAACTTTGACAGCAACGATTTATTCAAAACTAGGATGAGTAAGTATGCCGTGAAACTTATATAGAACAAACTTAGAATCATTATGAAAAATTTGTTTTCTTCTTAAATAAAATTCTAGGCTATTTATTTTTTATTTTTATAAAATAGAGAAGTTCTAAATATTAATGCTTTTAAGAACTAACAGGCTCTACCGTAGAGAAGAAAAGGTTTTAAATTTTAATTATTTAAAACATGAAAGAAAACTTCAAACAGATATAACTCCTTAACTCCTTTAGAGGTCAACACAAAGAAAAGAATAAATTAGACTGAAATACAGGAAATAAATAAATTCGGGCTAATGGCAGCTCGTCTTACCTTACTCCCTTCTCTGGCGCTAGAAAACGGACCTTAAGCACAGCCTTTTATGGTAACAGCCGCAATTACTTACGGGTAATGTGGTCTAAGGTCTTTACTTAAAACACCGCTAGTCCGAGAACGAATTACAAGAGGAGCATTCACCTCAAGATTTGTAGTTCATCCGAACTGAGATTTAGTCCGGAGCCACCCACTTTGCCGCCATAAAAATCCGCTTAGTCCTGGATCGGACGACGGGTGTTCCTGACAGGCCAATAGGTCCCGGAGTGGCTGATTAACAAAATAAATCTCCATCACACCTGATCCAATTTGCCGTGAGTAATGATTCAGCTTTCGGGTTGCGAAGAAATATTAAAATCGGTCCAGGGTCCAGCATCTGGTATCCAGAGCTAACCCTCTCGCATGCCGTGATTAATAACCTTTTGGTCGCTCAGCCGACCAAGAGCGGCCTGCCTGGGTCGAACCATTGTCACTTTGTGGCCAATCTCCATTCGGCGACCACTCGAGAGCACGTGCATCCCATTCAAGTGTCACCGTAAATCTGAATGTCACTCGGGGCTCCATAAATCCTGGCTCCGGCCCACGGCCACGGCAAGAACCTAATAAAACAGCTTAACGCCGAGCAACGAGTGCTAAGTAAATCTTTTGAGGCAGTTGAGGCTGTAACAGATGTCATCTCAGCCGAACTGGCCATTGTCCCCGTCGCAGAGCAGGCCAATTCTTCCGGCATCCCGCAGCATCCAGCATCCGTCCGTTCTGGCCGTCATCCAGATTCCAGACGTCAGAACGGCTTCCTTGGGCTTTCTGCTGACCTCTGTTTGCCTTCCATTCGGATCTGTTTACGCATCAGCAAAAGTGTTGAGTGCACTCCTTTGTGGCGGCACATGGCAGGCAACTAGGCCTGCTCTCTCCAGGATCCCTCAATAAGGATTACACGGAAAATAGTCCTTAGTCCTTAGCCATGACGAACAGCTCACTCCTCAAGGACTCAGAAAATTGGCTAGCGACAATCCAGATTCCAGACTAGGTTTTCACGCTTCTCTGCATTGGAATTATCGCATAATGCCGTGATTCTTTGCAGTCCGTTGAGTTACAGTGTTTTATCGGGGTTGCCGTTTTAAAACGTTATTTTTAGATAAAAAAGATAAGTAAGGATTAGAGCAAGACATTAGCTCAAGAATACTTTTAAAACGTTTTACCGAAAAAGTACAAAAACCATCATTACCCCGGTGTGATTTCAAATAAAGCAATAGTATTCAAAAGCGATAGGTTTCTGTTACCTCCGAAAACAAAGTTTATAAAATAATCAATAACTAAAATTAATTAAAACATAAAAATAAAATTCCATGCTTGTTAAAATTTATCGTAATTTCATTTTAACTTTTATATCAAGTATACCGCACTTTGTGTATCTTTGAGTATCAAGATTCTGAAAAAAAATCGTATAATAAAAGTGTAATAGTTGTAAACCTACATTTAAAAATAAAAACAAAATCAAGCTTAACAAAAGTTAAATAAATAGTACCTGGGGAGTTACACTTAGCCGTCGTAATTTCACTTAACATGACGTCATTCTGCGTAAATCCTAAGACTTGAGAGATCCAACTAGCCTACCCGTAGTATGGCAAAAAATAGTTAAACTAGCTGGGCTTAAATGAAAATCTTTTTTTTTTATCCTAAGTCCCCTTCAGCTAATTGAAATTCCCTATAAATAACTTATTTTATTGCGATCGAATCAGAATTTTTGGCTGGCTTTTATTATTTCCAAACAGCCGGATTTGTTAGTTGCTAAAAGGCAAATCTTCTAAATGGGAAAAAATCTGACTTATACTTAAAGAAATTTTTTTATAATACCGACATATTAATGCAGCAATTCTATATTAAATTATTTTCTGAATTAAATATACAAACTAAAAGTTTACCAACCACAACCAGTTATGTATATAAATAAAAGTATTATGAAAATCAACCAACATTTTGATTAAGGTTTTTGGTAAATAAAATTCCTGAATCAAGCTAACAGAAAGTAGTTTAAAGGAGTCTCTTTGCGTATGTATTAAACAAATATTGACAATATCATGATTGATAATATAAACTCCAGCAGCACTAGTCCTTGTCTTTAATTATAAATAAATTTAATTATTATTTAATAGCACAAGTATTCTATCCAAGCCTGTAACGGGGGAATTTTTTGTTTCTGAGGATTATACCTAATTTTTCGTTGATGCAGTAGAAGAATTATGCTTCGCCCGACTAATGGCGGAACAGTGCAATCACCTTGCTAAAAGGAAGCTTACTCCATTTCCAGCGTCCTTCTAGGTATCCCTCGGACCTATGAAAAACCTCCCTACCTGTGAAGCTGCAGAAAATGTAGTCAGAAGAGGGCAAGGGATTAAAAGGTGGAAAATATAATTCCAGGAAGTCTAAATAATAAAATTTCCTGCTCAGAATGCACCAGCAGGTACCCTATGACTGTATGCTCCGATGATAGGGTGCAAATGAGGACGACGAATGTGCAGAATATGGCCAGGAACGTTGGTCGACTCGGTCTAGAACCGCACCCCAAAGCTGTCGAGAGCGGACCAGACTCCTGAGGGTGCTTTGAGTTCTTTGCCAAAGTGCACAAAGTCTGATCTCTTTGAAAGCGAAATTGTTAGCCAACAGTGGCCGTAATGGCGGCTATTTGACTTCCACTAGTGTTTAATTTCTATTTCCACTCTGCCCATGAAGTGGTTAGGGATTTTGGCAAGTTATAGCGTGGGTAAGCACTCAAAGAGCCTATTGCAAAACTCAGTGGCTTTTGATATGAGTTTGATGAGCCATTCCCGGCATGGGGAAAAGAGTTTCCAGAGACGTGGATGTTTTCTTCGCATCATGCGATTTGCCTATTTGGGGGTAAAACCTCTTCACGATGTGAAATTGAATTATCGAAAGTATAAATTTTGAATTTCCTCTGTTGCAAATAATGGAGGGCGTAGTTCAGTCTGAGGGTGGCAATATGTAGTTTTACCTTAATTGTTTCCGGCGCACTCCTTCACAAGTGGTACGGCTGAAAATCAATGCAGATTTAATTGTAATTCGTACATGGACTTATCAAGTTGCTTAGCAAACACTGCAATAGCAGTTGGAGATAAAATTGTAGTTTGTAAATGCATAATCATTTAATTACACCAACTACAAGCTGAAGGTTAGATCACAAAATTAGTTTAGTAGTGGATTAGCGGTTAGTGGATTTTATTGCCAACAAATTACTAAAGGCTTATTAGTACGAGAATTTTTATTAATGTACCTACTACGAAAAACCATTTAAATATCAAAGTTTTAAATAAAGATAAAAAACATTTTTAACTAAGATGTAAAGTTTCGCTAGATCATAGATCTATTTTACATACTAGCATAACTCCAAATGGATCAATCACAATTCTATTTTATTTTATTATAGTTTTATACACAATATTACTTCTAAGTCAAAAAATTACAAAAATTTCCAAATTTCAAACAGGTAGTATTATTGCACGATCAAACTATCACAAATGTTTAACTTTAAGTAAAACTTTGGAGATTATGTAAATATTTGAATTTACGTATATATGAATAAACTGAAATATCACCAGTTACTTAAACTTTGCGGACGGAGCTGGCCGATCGGCAAAAAGACTTGAGCGGCTATTAGACGATACTCGTCGGCACACAGCTTTACTAATTTTATTTTTTTTAAGGATAAATTAAAACAGATACAATAATAGTCTCTTCGAAGGTCAAAATTAAAAAAATAACATCATGAAAAAATACAACTGTCTTTAAATTTAAATAAAGCACCCGTACCAGAGCACAGACAATCAAAATGATTCCACCTACAAAGGAAAAAATAACAGCCAAACACATCAAATATTATCTATAATTATTAATTACATAAGTAAATTTTAAAATTCCCTTGAATTCACAGAATTTTCCAATAAAGTAATTTAAAAGCTTCTCCAAAGTTGTTGTGTTGATTTTGAGTATTTTTACGCAAAATCGAATAAATTTAAAGGAAGCTAAAATGAAATCCTCAAGACTGGAAGAGTATTTTCACACTTGAATAAAAAATAAATTTTTGAATTTTCTCAATTTAATAAAGCATTATCTGAAATTAGATATACGCATTTTAAAATTCATAGGATTTATAAGCACCTGAATTTTGGGCGACTTTTAGAGTAATTTAATCGAGGACTATTTAAATTCTGTGTAACTTTTTAATGTACAAAATTTCGCTTAAACATTTTGAATTCCGACAATATTGTATAAAATTGTATTTGACAAATAATCAGCGTATTTTAATAATTTTGGGTAATGAATGGAGCTCCCGAAAATTTTCAAAAACAGACTCCCTCTCTTTTGTTCTAGGACGACTTAGAGAACTCAATTTTAAACTGAAACGACAAATAGCGTCCAATTAACACAAAGGCCTTGACTAAAGGCAAACCTATGGAAACTTATTAGCGACCCATTCCCCGCAATTAAGCCGTGATCTGGTAATCCCGGCCAGCGACAAAACTTTACCAGGAGTTTCACGCGAAGTGGCATGCAACAACACTTGTTTTGTCCCTAAGGCTGGAGGGCATCCAGGTAATCCCAATTTACTCCAGACACCGCGCTAATCAGTGACATCCCTGGAGCACGCATTTATTTAGACGCCTGTTCGCAACCTGAAGGAGATTAAAATTAATTCCATTTGACGGCTACAAGGACAGTTGGGGTACTCTTATCCTACCTAAGTCAATATCAAACAGATGGGGCTAATAAATTATGCCGAAAGTCATGGAATTTAATTAGCCGGCACTTGGGAGATGAAACGGCCCTGAGCCTGTACAGGCACTAGAAGGTGCAGAACCTTCTAAAGTGTTTCGAATCAATTCACAAGGAGAAGGGCGAAATCCTTTTTGTTCACTGTTTCACATATCAAAGCAAATCGCAATCCATCAGAGTAAACTTCATTAGAACGCCCCGAGTGTGGGGCGGTCTCCCGATTTTATCGCGAAGGAGCTCCAGTTGCAAAATCTCCATAAAAACTGAGCAGAACTGGTGTTCATGCAATTTTCTCGAAACACAGAATTATGCAAAAATGCAAATTAAGGTCCAAGTTATCACCTACCAACGAGTCGTTGCCCGACACGAATACTGCTGTCTGCCGCTAGGAGGCAAAGGCGCTAACACCCTAGGATCCAGGAGCCTCCATTTGAGTAATTGACTAAAGACAAGATTTGGTTTTTCCATCTGGCTCTAGTCCACTCCCTCGCCGGAGAACCTTGCACTCGGACTCGGATAATAGCCTGGACCCCGACGCCCGCTCTTCTATGCTTTGTAGTGTAAATCAACTGCTCTGGTGCATTCTCGCAGTCGTAAAAAACACTGTCCACAAAGACGTGCGGCCGGAGCCCGGTGGCCTGAAACATTGTTAGTGGTTCCAAAAATTCCAGTGCCGACAAACTTTTTGCTGCAGCAGTCTTTGGAGTCTGCCATTCTCCATTCCTGGAGTAGAGGAGTCCAGATCCTTTTGCTTGATGCCCGCTCAGCACACATTCTCCACATATGACCAACTGAGTCAGTGAAAATTGTGTTTCAGTCCAATGCAATTAGGGTAACTCCCCGCATGCGAAAGTTAAACTTCTGACTCCGGGAAACGGGCCGAGACGAGACCGACATGTGATAGGGAAAGTTCTATAGTTTCTGTAGTCTCGTTGGGATTGAGGAAATTTCTCAGGTTCCTTTTCAATTAAAAAATTCCAGTGCAATTTAAAAGGTGCTCGGGCTAATTAAGCGAATAGCGTATAAAGTTGTTTTGAAATACTGATTCTGACCATGGAAAGTCTGTGAATTCGTTTACTCTGCACCAGAGAAGACTAATCGCAGTAGATTACACAACAAGGTGAATTCCTGTTGATTTTCGTATACGAGAGCACAACATCAATGATAGAATTAACTTTATTTAACTAGAAGTAAGAAGAATTTAGTTGTTTACTAGAATTACAATAAAGTTTGGAATTGGGTTCCTAGGAAATTTTCCTTTATTCAACTTATAACTGGAAAGGTAGGAGCAGCTCTGGTTGCAATACACTCTCACAAACATTGATGACAATCTTTATTTGTATGATATAATACGATGTAAACAAATACAACTCAGAATAGAAAAATGTCTAAATATCGCAAATTTGGAAAAACTGTCTAACAACACACTATCACCTACCCTTAAAGAACGAAATCTTTAAGAGAGAAGAAATTTCTATAGGTTTCCACCGCAATTTCCGCACATAAGAGGAAATCAGCAATGTTTGTTTTCCCTTTCTGCTAGGATGGTATTGAATCTGGATCCAATTTATCTGCACAAAACATATGTGTCACCTCATATTTCTTATCTTCTGGGAAATTACATGACTGTCTTCTTTGCTAAAACGTTCGGAAGGTGTAACCTGCAACCCCCGCGGAGTATAAAAATATCTACAGAGACTTAAAGCAGACGTCCTCCTAAAACATATGCCCATCAAGTAACACAGAACAGGAAACTTGTCTGTGGAAGGTCACTAATTTTTCTTTATATTTTTAGACAGCTTATAAATAGAAAAGCCATTTCGTCGAGGAGGTATTTGTTGGACACGTCTAATGACGCTGTTGAACAGAACACCTTCTACCAGTAGTTCCTCCATATAAAGAACACCAACTGTCCCCTCTAATTCAAGATGCCTATAATGACTACGAAATCGAGCACTGTGTATCCTAAAAATGTTCTACAACCAAAACTTCCCGTTCTGCCGCTAAATTGAACGCCAAACCCGGACTCAGCCTCTTTATCGGCCTCCGGGGAATTTTTGTGAATTGTGTTCGAAAAAGACAAGGGTAACTCGGAAGGTATCTTGGAAGTGTTCTTGATTGTGCTAACGTGGGTAAATTCCGGGGGTTCAAGAGTTCCCATTTGACCCCTATCTCCGTTCCTTCTCCCGTTAAGATTTCAGCGGTCGAACACCAAAGGGAGAGATTCGTCCAGCGAGATATTGATTTAAGAGTCTTTATAGGCTGGCAGTGTGCTTTATGTGTTGCATACCTATGTGTGGTGTTTGCGGTTGGTAAACTAGCCCATTCGCACCTTTTCTGAATTTCAAGCAGTTCTGACATTTTCACCTTTCTAGCATTCCAAAAGTGAAGGGCTTTTGACCACAGGAACTCCTTAAGTCAATATAGCTCTTTTCGGGAAGTCTATTTTATAGCTTTACCTTTGCCAGTTGTGGTTAAGCTGCCGACGCTAAAAATAAAACCCCGCTTACGAATTCCTTGTGAATAAATACTAAATTACAAAGCTTACTTCCAAAAAATATGTAGACTTTCTTAAAATGCATGTAACTAAATAAAAAATAAAAATTATAGAACAGTTTATATCGTTCGTTTGAAAATTTCCATTATACCTATATTAATTAAATGCAAAAGTTAAATTATATTAAAGAAGTGTTTTATTAAATAAAGAGTACTTTTAAAATCTGTTTAAATATTTACATATTTTTTAATTTATTGTAATAACGTTCAGCAATTTAGTTCAGATTCTATAGTACTTTATACTTTTCAATCCCACTGCAGTTTTACCTTTTGCATTTAAATACATTCGTACATATGTCTAAATATATAATAGTATAATATATTTGAATAGCTTTATTTTAAACTTAAGAACTTGCAGTTTCCACTTTCTAATTGTTGATTGAAAAAATCGAAATCATTTTACTGTATAAGTAAATATAGGGTGGCCCAATTAAAGTGTTAGCATCTGGCAACCGTATAACTTTGACACCGGTTGTCAAATAGGCCTGCGACAGCCCGCGTTCGAAGCGTCAATCTTTGCGAGTTTTTACGATGGAACAGAACGTGCCACAAAAACGCGCTGTTATTGTGCAGCTTTACATTCAAAACAACTTCTCAATTGTGAAAACGCAACGTGCGTACCGCCGATCGCCTAATTTCCAAAAACGGTGATTTTAACTGGCCACCGAGATCGCCCGATTTGACGGCCCTGGACTTTTTCTTGTGGGGTTTTTTGAAGTCTAAAGTCTATATCAACAAGCTGCGGACTGTGGAAGAACTCAAGGCCAATATTCGACGCGAAATAGCCGCTATAGAGCCCGCAACACTTCGCAAAGTGATGGAAAACGCTGAAAAACGAGCTCATTGCACTGTCCGCTGTAAATGCGACCATTTACGCGATATCATCTTCAAGAAATGACCCAAATAAATTGCCAAGGTCCAAAATAAGCGACTAATCATTTAACAGCAAATAAATGTGTTTTTTTTCGAATTATCTACAAAACAAATGCTAACACTATAATTGGGCCACCCCATATAATCAAGTCAATGTTTTGAAGTAAAAATAAAATAAAAGAATGAAATGTATTTTCCATAGTATACGTTGACAAAAACTTAAACACGGTAAAAGTACTGAGATTATGTGCGATTTCAGACAAATTCCATTAAGTTTACCGTCAGAAATTGAATATGTGCCGCAACTATACTCATTCACGGAAAACCAGCCAATAAGCACTAAGCACACATGCTGTTGCAATTAAAATTTCCAAGTGCACAGGGTGAGACATGCTTGTGCGTATTCAAAAGTTTCCTCCGTGAATTTCACCAATTCATTTGACTGCTTCACTGTTCCTCGAAATCTTGGTGAAAGACTGGTACTAGTTTGCAACAAGGACAAAGTTTTCCAAGTCTGGAAACTTGTAAGTAAGCAACCGACTGCAAACTGCAGAGAACACACTGCAGGCGATGAAATCCCGCCAATTTATTTCATGTGGTCAAAGTCAACATCGCAATTAACAGGACGTTTGAGAATTATCGCCGACTTTGCTAAGACGACTTAAGTCTAGTTTAAGCTGTCTGTCGTTACTTAGACTCGTTCATAAGTGCCTCTTGTCTTTCTTGCTTCGTCTGACTTTTCCAAACGTTTAACTTAGAGAAGTAAGACCTCTCGTAAATCATTTGAAAAACTAATACTGCTTATACGGACTTTGACCGCAACACCATGCAGACGTCTATGAAAATCTCTAATTCAAAACATTTGAAATTGTGGGTGCTGTGCGAAATGTTTTAATTGGAGTGGATTTGTAAGAGAACAACATGAAAATGTGTATTAATAAAAAACAGTGATTTATAGGATATATAAAAAAACGAGTAGAGAACGTTTAGCTATTTATCGTAGGCTGTTTTGTTTATTTTTATATCTACCGGGGATATAGCCATTGATTAAGGTTATCACAAAGTACATAGCTATTGTGACTTTTTTATTACTTTGCTCCTTTCAAAACTTGTAACCGATTGTTGTTTAATGCTTTGTATTTACCATATTCGACTTAAAAACCACTTACACAATTTTCCTTGTCATTCTACTTGCGTCCTTTTTTCTTTTCAAAATATTGAAAAACCCCTAATAATATAATAATAATTAAATCCCTCCATTCTCTATCGATTAAAAAAGCATGATCCATTAAAGTTCTTGCAATTCTTCTACATTTATACTCAGTTCAATCATCCATTTTTCCACCTATTGAAATTTAACAAGAAAGTATTTATGCAAACTGGAATGGCGAAAACAGGTGGCAGGTGCTATAAAATCCTTATGTAAAAATAGCAAGGCAATCTGGATCATCAATCTTGCCCACATTGTTGTAAATAAACTTATCAAAGTTCCGCGTGTAAAGTATTCAACGAGTAGCGAAAGGGATCAAATCAACCCGGCAGTGCCACTCTATGGAACAATAGCCGGCTCTGTGAGTGCGCGTAAGGCAATCGTCGTCCTGCGGACACGACCCAGAAACGCAGCAAAATCCTTTTCAGTTTGCTGCAGCAATTTGTCGAACAGCCGAGGGGAAACAATGGCAACAGTTCGCCCGCGTTCTCTGAGTACAAAAACGGATTAGTACATTGGAAATTTAGTGGGAATTCACGGGAAGACTGATGCAGGCAAGGAGTTGTTTTCATTTCAAACAAACCAAAGAAATATACAAGCCCAACTCATACTGCCGTTGAAATATGGACGTACAGAATCGGAAAATCCTACCACTTGACATCGAACGTTAAAAGCTGTTTTCTTGAAAACATACTTTTCAATCTCGTGTCCACAATATCTCGAATCCCATTCAACCTATGAGAATTAAATATTTATATGTATTGTTTACATCTGCAGCATATAATATCCCTAAAGTCTGAACCAGAATTAATGCTAAATAAATATTTTTTTAATCTCTACAGTTTTTCAAATAGTCGAAAAATGGTTAGCGTGTCAAAGATCTTAAAATGGTGCCATTTGTGAGTTTTTCAAGTTTTGAGCATAAAGCTTAAATCATTTAGAGCGATACTATCGTCCTTTTTTGCAGGCAGGCATTTCGGGAAATGCAGAGATGATATAATTGTCTTTATTGTGGCCAAAAATTTCATTTAAAAGAAAGCTCCAAAAAAACCGCTAAAATATAGCCCCCAGAGCTAGTTGCTTGGTCAGTTTAGTCACAACATTTTTTTGTTTTTTTTTTTTTTTTTTATAGTGATACAACAATGTCTTAGAGCTAAGTAAAGGATGAAAATCCTGATAAATCAGAAAAATAACAAACATTGTAAACAGTATCGCTGTAGCTACCTATATCTATAACTGTATGGTGTAAAATTCGAATTTTGTTCTACCTGAACCAATATTCCTGCCCAGAGCCAATACTTTGGATATTTTTGTACTCCTAAGCTGAACAATTCAAACAAATTCCAATACAGAGTAATCGAAATGTCGACAATATTCATTTTGAAAGATGGCCAATTATACAAATAAATATATAAAAAGAATATAAATATATATAAAAAAATATAAATATATATAAATAAATATATATAAAAGAATATATAAAAAGAAACACCTCTATAATTCGAATACTGATAAATGGAAAATTTGTAAACCGAAATTAAGTCAAACAACAACTTCTCTGTCTTTATAAAAAGGATTCATAATAATAATCGAAATAACTAAAAAACATACCCTCAGGTTTACGAAATAGTGTTTCATTATTGATATTTCTACTTTAGGTTTCTATAAAGAGAACTATTTCTTTTTTATATTCCCGAACTATTTAAGATATGTACCAGAAATGCCCTGGGAAATCAGCAATCCCTCGGGCGCGTCTCTTAGTTAAGTTCCCGAAATATCTAACAGCCTGAATTCTCTCGCTTCAATCAACAAATTACTAGAGTGGCAGTAATCGTGCACGTTTCCCATGCATACGCAACGTGCCGGAAACCGTATGCCGGCAATCTTGCTGGAATAAATCAATTCATTTTCTCCTTCGAAGTACAGGCGGTGAGCGCTTTATTGCACCAAATAAACCCGAACCTGTTCAAAGTTGAAAAATTCCCCTGGTTTAATGCTGCTTCACTTCGTCCCGGTCCAGGTGTAGTGAAAATACAGGTACGGCATCTTGTGTGGTTCCAGTGGGGCCAAACCAAATCTGCTTGCTCACTCGAACACAAACCCCAATAATAATACAGTCGGTAAAGTTTTGCTCAAAAATCAGACCTTTGAGTGGTCAATTTTCAGGTTTCAGTTCGGATCTGGCCGCCGATGGTGCAGCGTTCGCAAATATTGCGCCACCCATATGTTTGCCACCACTCGACAACCAGACAAGTAAGTGGTCTGAAAAGTACTCGCATGTATCTGCGCGTGAACCCGCCGCATGCTGCTGGTTACTAAACCCGCGAACCCGCGAAACCTGAACTGCAAATGCAAATACTGTCGAGGAGAATCAATGTCCGGCGGATATGAGATATCCAATGCGCGTAATTTCGACCCTGCCGCGCCAACTGCGTTCTCTGCCCGTACGTCCCCAAATTTGGTTAACCAACAAATCCAACTACACGGGCTGCAGCCCGAAAAAACAAAAATCTGCTTAAAGC
This sequence comes from Proctacanthus coquilletti, assembly GCA_001932985.1. NCBI lineage: Eukaryota > Metazoa > Arthropoda > Insecta > Diptera > Asilidae > Proctacanthus > Proctacanthus coquilletti. Next base: position 218,541 of record MNCL01000187.1, on the reverse strand, counting down.
AAGAAATTGGGGTTCGGCGGCATAAATTATTCGACGGCATATAATTCCTGTGAGCGCGGCTATGTTAACAAAACCAAAGGGCTGCCGGCATTCCGGGATGTCGGGATGTCCAGGATACCCGGGACCTAGCCCGTTTGTTGGACACAGCGTGCACTTCGTTCTCGCACTGCATGCGGCACTCATACCCGACACCCATAGCCCGATCCCAGGTTCGGGTGGGCGGAGACGAAGCTCTTCCCGCAGGATAGCTGCACCCGATAAATTAATTAAGGGAAGAATTGTAGCGCGACGTTTGAATGGGTTCATCTTCTCGTCTGCAGAGCTACAGGCTGTTACCGTCGCCACCGGGACAATTTCGAGTTGGTGTCCTGCGGGGTCTCGGGTCAAAAAGACAGAAAGAAAAGAAACAAAATAATAATTGGATCCCCCAGGTATTCAGCTCGTCCATTACCCGAAAGGGTCGGAGGTTACTAAAATTATCACTGGGATATCACTCGACGGCGACGTAAGCCCAGAGAGGAAGAAAAACGATAGCCCGACGTGATATACATTTCCAGTGTTGGCTGTAACTGAGGGGGACTCTGGGACTCCGGGTCTCCAAATCCAACTCCAATTGAAGTTGAAATATTACTCGAAGGTGGTAGGAGTACAGAACAGCCTAGATGACAGCGCTTGAAATTGATTAATGAAAGGGTTTAGTCCGTCTCATTATACACGTACACAGCAATGAGGTGTTCCGCAGCCTGTCATGTTGGACGGAAGTGAGTACAGTACCCGTTTGGGACACCCGAGACGTCCGTGGATCGTTTCTTAACTCCTAAACGGGTATATCGTCAATCATTTGTAGAGAAAATGCTGCTATGATGTCAATTCCGGTTATCGTCAAGGCAGTATATATCAATCCTGAATATTCCTCTGATACGATTCAGGGCTCGAGAACTCGGGAGAAATTGCTCCAGGAAATATGTCCCATGCCTGTGAGGCTCTCAGGCGGTTACAACTGTGTCAGCTGCCGGCTAAGACATTCTGATCCTTGTTAACGCAAGTGGGGGTGGTGATACGATTGTAATCCATTTAAGAGCTCTCAGGAAGGACGAACGATTTCCTTCGAAATTTATCAGATGAAATTTAATCTCAGATGAATCCGGTAGTAATACTTACGGCCCTTTAGTACAGACGCGCGGCATTAGCTAGAAGAATATCTATAAGATATGGCACTAAAAATTCCATCCGTGCTTGATATTCAAAAATTTTATTATTACCTGGAGGAAATTTCCCAATTATAAGCCGCAATAAAATTGTTGCTGTTAAATAAAACTTGGCGTTATTGAACGAGTGATATTATTAAAAGCTCATTTAAATGAAGTCAATTCAAATTTTTAGAACGGTACCTTAGACTAAGCAAATTATTTTCAATTAAAGTAGTAAATAAAAGCTGAGAACGCACAGATTTTAAATACATATATATGAATATTTTATTTATAATAGTTTTCTCGAAAATTCTTTGATTACGATCAATTTTATAATTTTAGTAAAATCTTTGATTAAGTAAAATTAAAATCTTAAAACTACTAAACTCATGACTTAGAGGTTCGTTTTCCTTTAAGTAAATATATTTTATTAATTTTAAATTAAGAAGACACGGTAATTTAGTATGTAAGTTTAAATATATCACTATATTTTTGAGAGATCTTATTAAAAAGTACATTGTCGATCAAGACCAAAAAGAAAAATATTGTATGTAGGAAAATAAATGCTTTGAAGAAAAGTAAAGTATATTTGAATATTTAGTAGTTTGTCAATTAAGGAATATTGTTTTTATAATTCTCTAAAGTCGTGTATTCGATATTTTCTTTAGTAATAAAAGAATCAAGTGCAAATTTAAGTTGCATATGAAAACTGAAAACTCTACTTCTGACGATTTTAATATCACTCATAATAACACTTCTTTTTTAAAAATAAAAATAAAAATTTTCCATTTAGTTTTCCCAATGCTCCTAGCTACCAGGACCAAATTTCAATTTCATCAATCATCAGAGCAATGCAATTCAAAAAATTCAGTTATAATTTTTATCTTAATAATGTGTCTAATTTTACCATCTTTCTAATTTTTTACAGAAAAAATATTAATTTTATTTTTCTGGAGACCTTTATTATATTCGCGCTTAACCTCAATAAGTTCAAATTTAAATTTCGAAACTTTAAGATTGCAATAAAGCGATGGCTGATCCTCGACTTTTTGTGCGCTGTTTCGCTATTTTCTAAAGAAAGCTGCATATGGAATCGAGTGCACTATAATGCTGCACCAGATCCATAATTCATGTCGAGTGTTATGCTCGGATTCGATTAGATCAATACAGTGTGAGGGAAGTGGAGCTACATTGATTACGTATTCGGCCAACTTGGGGAACCCTTGGAAACACTGAAAACCCGAAGATAGTGGCGTACAAGGGAATTAATAACTGAAGAGCAAAAGTAGTATCGTTCCCACAGGATTTTCTTTGCTCTAATACTTCCCCGTCGTGGAATGAGAAAGATTAATGAAATTTGAAATTCGGAGGATGTTTGCAATTTTAGTAAAGCTTATTTTCCACCTAACTGCGATACTGATGATAAATAGTCAAGTTTAAGAGAATAGAGCTCTTGTACCTGGAAACCTGCAAATTCAGGGCCAAGCCATCTGTGACGATGACTAGGAGGAAATTCCCTTATGACTTTTGCGACCACCACCGCCTCTTTTGGGCTCTTCGGGCTTCTGCCGGGATTGCCTGCTTTATGACATGGAAGAGCTTAAAAAGTAATCAACTAATGCGATTTTAACACAACCCTATCAGGAGGGTAGTAGGAGCAAATTCCCTGTTCGAGAGCAAATTTTTGCTGCAGGTATACAACCGGACTTAAGTTGTCTACCTTTCAGGTAGCGACCATGACAGACAAGTTCCAATCAAAAATCAATTAATCACATCAAGGGATCTGACGTGGATGGAAGAAGGGTAGTGCCCAGACATCATTTGGTGGGTGGTAATGATCCCGGCTGCGGGAATTCTTCTCCCAAATTCTCATTCCCTAGATGAGTTGTTATTTGCTATCCGTCAAGATGTTCGTCTGGGGATAAGCTGAACATTGAAGACGTTCTTGAACGCGCTGAACGCCGCCATGAAATCGCATTAGTTAATTGCTGGAATTCATTAGAGCGCACTGAACAGCAGCGGGGGCGGAACGACAAAAAAGCGGATAAAGAAAAACTGGAAAGGACGCCTCGAACACCACAATCCGGTGCAATTTTAAATCCACCTGCTATCAGTTACCTTAATTATCCTCCCATTTGTCCATGGCGGTGGTTGAACAGCACCCTCGGTGTCCTTTTTTTCTCTGCAAGATGACTTCAGTGGCTTGCTCTTGTGATATTCAGAACAGGGTGAACACCTTCGCGATTCCCATAAAGCTTATCGCAGGTACTAATGAGCTCAACCTAAAAAGTTGGAAACAGAGAGCTACACGTAAAATTCAGAATCCAGTTTTTCAACGCTCTCTAGCATTCTTGAAAGTTGAACTGTTAAGGGATTTCCAGTTCGCCCTTTTCGTTAGCGCTACCCGCCTTTTTGTCGCATTTTGTTTTTATATTTAATTTATGGTAACGCCATCTTGTTAGCGTCTTGAGCTCTGAAGGGTTTTCCAGAGAAAACTTAATTCTGTTGATGCTCAGATTTCAAAGTTTCAAAATCCTAATTAGTCCATACTCAGACGGTTTTTGAAATATAATTTAATTCTGTTCCTTTCGGCAACGAATTCCTCCCGGAACGGCTCATCGGACTCCTCATCCGCGAAGGATAAAATTTTGAGGGACAAAAAAGAAGATATAAAGTTTTGCAATCCCGGTTCAGGCTGCACGAATATTTCGATTTTATAAGAATGATGGCAAATTCCTCGTCAATTTAATTTACTTTGACTTCTCCTGCCGCTGCTGCGCAAAGGGCTTCAAGCGGTGTGCATGGAGAAGATGAAGTCTGGGTTACTGGAGAATTTCGAAAATTCGTTATCTTAATCTGTCGTTCTAGTCAGTGCGGTATCCTCACAGATGACAAACTTAGAAACTATGATGTCGCGCAAGTAAAATAATTAAGATCTTTTGTGACGACGTTTAATTACGCCACGAAAATTCAGTTTCATGGCAAGTTTTAATATGCCCTTCTTTGTCGTCTTAAAAACAAGAAAGCCAGTATGATTAGAAATTCAGTTTACCAGTCTGCGGTTTAGGGCATGCATATAGGAAAAATTTTACTTCAAGTATTTTCAATTAATATAAGATTTTCCTGAATATAAACAAAACAAATATTGTATCAGTAAATTCAAATTACTTTGGAATAGATTTCACCCCTTATTTATTAAGGGTTAGGATTGATTTAATGGTTATTTTGTGTTCCTTTAATGCTTCTGTTCTAAAAGTTATGCAAATTCAATTAGATATAAAATTGTAAAACCACTAACACTAATCTATATAAGACTCGCAAACAGACATCCTGTAAAAGGTACCAAATATTTGAACTGAGGGTGTAAATTCGGTAATTATTACGTAACAGAAAAATACATAATAGATAAAAAACTCAATAAGATAAATTTAACTTGGTTTAATAAAACGTAAACGTTTAAAACAAAGCGGTCGAACGAACAAAGTTAATTATACCAACATAACAACTTCATACGGAGTCTATTGTTTCAAATATGAAATTCCAACAAAATGACTAGTTCATGTTAAGAATATTTTAGAAGAATAGACTATTTGGTCATTTACATTGATGCTGCCTAAACCCTTTGCGGGTTTTACAATGAAAGTAACTTTAATAATTTTAAATTAGAGCAATCAGTTAATCAATTCGTACACAAATAAATAGTTTTGCTGTTGTTTATTCCTTAGAATTTATTTATTTATTTTACTGTACACACAAATTAAATCAGAATTTTTTATATATTGTTAATTAATTTTTTATTGTTATAATGTTCACGTACGTACATTTTCTTCTTTTGTAGTAATGTCTTTTTAACTCTGAAAAGAAAGCCCTTTTTCCTCTTATGACGAAAATTTGCCTATGATTAGGACTGTCTCTGAATACAAACTACAACTAAGTAGTAAATCACAATATTTGTCTGAATCTTCGATAAATGAAACAAATTTATAGAAAAAAGATTAATTAAAATGGTTTTTGATTGTGTTACCGCCGAGAGAAAGCTTAAATTGATGGTGTATTAAAACCGTAGTACAGCGTTGCTGTTTGAGTTTTCTCTTTAGGCTAAAGACGTTATAAGCCTTAATATACGTTTATGAGGTAATTCATTCGCCGTTGGTTGTTTCCTCTAACAGTAAAACATAATCATCGCCGCGGTGGTGTAACTCTGCAGGGCTCATATCGCCAAATTGCACTGGTTTACCATATATCTACTAACGACTGTTGATGTCGCTCGTCCTTTACAAAATCGCATTAGGCACTTTTATTAGTGTCAATGTAGCTGGCAACCGCAAAATCCCGTATTTTGTGTTACTGACCAAAAGCCCTATGGAGCATAAATAAGCCCTATCAATTGAGGGTCATATGATGGCATCCTTTTTGGTGGTCGCAACCAAAACCATTTTGTATAGTGGTCGGCCATTTCGGTCTGCGGCAACCGGGTCCGCATGATGATGATTCATTTGCTTTAATCTAATCGAAAAACATCGAACATTCGGCGGATTGTAATAAACCCGAAAGCAATAAACCTGCAATTTTGGCCGCACGGGTTCACCGAAGGTGGTGGGAATGCCCTGCATCGCCTTAATATAAATTTATTGCGAGCCTTGGGTACTTCGCCATAGATCACGAGCTTTGTAACTTTGTAACATTAAGTGCCTGGTGTAAAAGGACCCTGGAGCATGCAACGTTTGGCTGATTGGTTCAAAAAGCTCTATAAACCTGTGGGAGGGGGAGCGCTTCCTCGAAGAAAAACGATACTTTAAATTGGGTTCAGTTTAGGCGTCGGGAAGGTCATTCAACCTGGCGACGTGGAACCCTTAAATGAATTAGAACAATGGTTCGGATAGCGTTAATACTCGAAATGCGCTAATAGAGGGTTTGAAGCGTCTCGACTGTTCCATTATAGATACTTCCGGTTGACGCTGTTTTTATAAAGTCTGCCGTACGCCATGATACACGATGATAGGGTTGGGACTCTTCGGCGCCCCAATGGAGCCACCACACCACAGGGTGCACAGACGACTGGGCGTGAAATCCCTTTTACAACCTGCTAGGAACTAGAATCAACTGAGGTATGTCAAACGAAATTGAAATCGATCTCTTGCTGCCGTGAAGGCTGTAGACGTTATATGCTGAAAGCTGGAAAATCGTATTAGCCGTCGTAGAAGAAAGATGCTCAAGATGAGATACAGCCCCCGTGGGGAAAGGGCTCATTTTGATGCCAACGAACGGAACATGTTTCAGTTTCTGCTCAGTTGCAAACATCACAAAGCCGCAAACCTACATAGCAACTTTCAGATGGAGCCGTGCTGCCAATCGTTCGGGACATTCTAAGAAGTAGCTAGCAATTCGCCATCCCTAGGACCGCTCCAAAGAAGCTGGGACGAAAAATCCCTCACGATTTGTTTAACTGCCGTGAGATTTACTGAAGGAATTTTTCAGACCTGCGTTTTGACGGCGAGTTTCACTTAGACCCGACGATGCTAAATTTCAGCAATATTGTGAAAAACAAATTCATGTTTTGGAATTTTAGATGAAGTGTTTCCCCGCCCCCGCACACCCGAGTAGTGTAGATAAATGCTAGAGCTTAGCGCTGACTTCGGAAATTAATGGGTGCCTGCAATGATTTTGACATGGCAATTGATGGGGCAAATTTTGTTGCAATCCCATTCGCATCAGAGATTTGGGTTTCCGACTTTGGGGCTTTTCTGAATTGGAGCAAATGAAATGAATTTCCTGCTGTGCATGTACTGGAAAACGGAGGGAGCTTCTGGAAAGATTACAAAATTGCTATTACTTCCGAAGCAACCCGAAAAATTGACTCTTTTAAAAATCGTTTCTGTCACGGCCGGATTTCTGGGTCATTTTCTACCGGGCAAAATGACTGGCAAAATACCTTTGAGCCAATAAGATCCAGATATGTATCCCGGGAATCTGCAAACCGCTTCCATCAATCAATTCCATATTTGCTAGGGTTTGCATTAACGAATATGCTGTGAGACAGGCACTCACATTACGCTATGTGTACGACATATCAAGCACCAGGCTATTAAATTCAATAAAGAATATAGATCCCCACCTCTGTAGAACAAATTCAATAATCTCGGGCTAACTTAGTCACGCTATCAACTGAATATTAGCTTTCCATATCGGAATTTAATTGGGGTATGCGAACTTTTAAGGAAATAAAACAACAGCTTTCATATCTGTAATTTCAACTACATATTTTTAATTACCTTAAGTTCTGGTGGTATGTTCTACTTGAGTGAAGCGTCATATGGCCCCAAGTCTTCACAATAAACGTAACATCCCCTTTACGTTTTCCTTTTTTTTCTAAACGGATACCGGTACCTCTCTCGACGAAATTTTCGAAATTAGTTGAAACTACTTTTAGTGTTGACGAATCCAAGGTATACATGTTTTATCTTATTTCTTGTTTTGGGTTTCAAAACACAAAAAAAATACATTTAAGTAATAGCTTGTGATGTCACCATGTTTGAGGCCCCTTTAGAGCCTAGGGGCGCGAGAGGGGAATTTAAAATACATTTTCCCACCTGACAGTTCTTTTCAAAGCCCTCATGTGTTTTATGTTAAAGTGGTAATACTTTCTAATTTGCTTAAAAAATTATACAAATAAAATGATATCCAAGAAAGTCTAAAATACATCACAAAATTCGACTCTTTCTGCTGCTTTAAAAGTAAAAATGAAAAGATAATTGAACCTAAAACTTACATTGTTATCCTCTGAAATAGAAAAAATGGTATTCATTCAACTTAACACCATTGAAAAACAAAAAAAAATGATGTCAAAAGAGGTTTTCACAAAAATTTAAAACCATCAGATAAATTTTAATGTTCATAGTTTAAATAAAATTTTGATGGAGGACGAGAGTAGTTGGGACTAAGGATTGGTTGCTAATTGCAGATATAATTTTCAAACTGAAGTTGAACCAACCTGTGAAACGCGTTTTCAAATAAAATACATTCAAAGTTGGACAAGTAGACATTTTTCAACAATATCATCGCAGATGTATTCTAAAAAGTAGAACGGCTAACAAAGCATAGTAGTACAAGTATATAAGTATAGTAGTTCTACGAGTGCCGTGAGTAAAATGAACACAAAAATGCTTTTAATAATAGAACACTCTAAACATTTACACTGTTCTACGCGTAAGTTAAATCGCCTGCTGGGTAACTGGCCGGGACTTCAACTTCAGAAGTAAGTTAGCAGGGTCTGCAGGAGCTCTGGCTTCCATGTTGCTGTGGAAATTAACCCTCCAGCTCTAATTACCCACCAGCCAAAGTCCCATCTAGTCCCATCCAACCAGTGGGAGTTCAAAGTCACCAGGGGATGGATATTTACCTCAGCGGGCCTGAATGCGTTTCATTTGCATTCTTAACTTTGAATGCATACAACAAAGAACCCATCCTAGGATAAAGTGTGCACGGGAGCCGCAAACGTTTGCAACAAACGTTTCAAGCAAGCAAAAGCAATGAGGAGAATTTCAGGCGATGGGAATCTTTTGTTTTGCATATTCTGACACATCCCATGGGCGCGAACGGGATAACATGGGTGCAGAGTCGCGTCACATATGGCGATTCCTTGTTTCTGCCTCATCCTTTCAAGATAAATCCATTACTCTCGGTTCAAGCTGTCTCCGCACGGAGGGAGATGTATTGTGAAGGGTTTCAAAAGGATGCTGTGCTCCTCGCCAGAAACGCCCGCGTAGGACTGGAAAGGCGCGCGGTAAAGATAAGCCCGTTGTGATCTCTGTCACCCTGTGTATCATCTGCTTTTATCAGATGTTTGTTGTGCAGCTGCTGCATATAAACTCTGCACTGCAAACACGTGCCATACTGTTTGTCCGTATGCAAATAATGTGCCACTCTGTCCTTGCGCCGGTCGCCCTGCAAAACGGTTCGCAGCTTGAAGAATCGGCTGCTTAGAAAAGGTTTCACGTTACAAAAGACTGCTGTTGCTAGATATGGTCTTTAAGATCAATCCCCCTAGATTATGGTGGCCTGGTCTATCACAGGGTGTGTAAAAAATTGCTGCTATTTATTGCGTTCTTTGACGTCTTTGTTCCACAAGTTGTAAGGCCGCCCGTATCGGTTCCTTGATTCTTCCTCTTTGTGACATTCTCTTGGATTTAGCTTCAATTCATTCATCACCGAATTGAGACGCCTTTTGACAAGATAATGCCGACGAGGATACCTTCCCGGGGGGCCGGGGACAGAGGTTCCGGCATAAAGCTAATCACTCCACACTCCATTGACTCTATATTTAGATAGCTTCCTCCAAACACGTAATTGAGATGGTGCTCTCAACCAGAAAGCAGAAAATCAAGGGGGAGGTGCCCAAAATGTGACCCGTGACCCAGAAATATTTTCCAATTTTTTTGGGGAATAGGCGAACAGATAAAATCTCGGAAATGTGGAAAAGAACATCGGGGTGATAATTATCCTTGCTAAATTGCTTTGGCACTTTCGAAACGCCAGGTGAAACGATACCCTAGTAGAAAAGTGTGAACAGGTCTCTCAACAAAACGCTTCTCGAAAGTCTTACGAAAATCTGTTCACTGAAAATTTTTATTTGAAGTGCTGCTGCCTTTAGCCACTCGCTCCCCAGAGCACTTGATAAATTTCCCGTCTTTCAGAACCATAACATTTCCGACTTAAGTTGATGCTAAGATGAAGTCCGAGAACTTGAGGAGTCGAGAACTGTGGGCAAATCCATTCCAAACAGAAATTCTGATGATGTCCTCGACACTGGTCGTCTTACATTTGTGCCAATTTAAGCCCTCGAATGAAATTTGTCCCGCTCCTGCTGGCAAGTACTTTAGAGAAGTTTCCCTAATGGTCTTGGCCACCTTGTCATTGTAAGACGAACTCTGAACTGCACTTATCGACTGTTTCACGGCTTCAGAAATGTGCAACTGAGTACAACGTCCTTGATGATTTGTAAATGTGACTGTGCACCAGCGCAATGATCTCAAACTTATACCTCTATGGTATTTTGATGAATATAGTTTTTGTGTGGTACTTTTAGTGCTTCAGAAATTCCACTAATTTTGAGAAAGGTGTGAAGTTTTAATAAAAAATTTCCCTCTTAGGAGAAACAATAACAATGAGACTTATGCAAATTTCCTCTACAAAAACTTAATTGAGAACCTTTAAAAACTTATAGACATTGTGCAGATGAAACACCAAGTACCAAATATCTAACAAAGTGCATAAACCGTTTCATATAATTACCAATAGTAACATATTTACTAAAAGAATTAAAAGAAGAAGGAATAATTTAGTTTGTCCTATTACAACCTATTTTTATTGTTATAAATCAGTCAATGCTGAATGATAAATAAAAACAAAAAACAAAGGTTATTTAAAAACTTTTATAGAAGTATTGCATTAAATTTTGGTTTTGCACTCGAGGAAAGAAGAGAAAATAATTTTTCTTTCAATATTTGGGTAATCAAATAAAACTTTTATTATTAAGAAAAAAATTTTGACAAAGTGATTTCAAAAATTTTTTTAATCATGTACTATTTAAATTTTCCTTAAACTTTGAATATTTGTATAATCGTTTCCATGCTCGAGCACTAAGGACCAGGTGGCTAAAGATGATATTCGCCATGAAAACCCTATCAAAACTCAATTAGTGATTAATGCGTAATGTAAACATATTTAAAAAATCTTTTTACTATGGTATGGTATGCTAGTTCACAACAAAACGGCCGACAATCTGACAAATAGAATCTATAACATCATTCGTTAAGAATTTTTTAACTTATAGGTACATTGCAGAGAAAATTTAAATATATGTAACTATTGAGGGAGTTTCTTGAAAATATAAAACAAAAACAGTGAACAGCATACTAAATTCAGAATCAGTAGCTTTAAAAAATCTTCCAAGTATACTATCAGTGTTTAAATTTATAATATTTTTAGAGTATCCGAACTCGACCATTTCTTTCCAACGATACTTTACGTATCTGAGTAAAAAAAATTTTTTGATCCACATTTCGCAATCTAAAATTCGGAATTTTTTATTAATTTACGCTGCTCCAATTTCTTATGTCATGAATCGTACAAATTTATAATATACATTTGCATTTGCAATCGAATACGGAATAAAGAGGTTACTGGAGCACATTCGAAGACCTGCTCTGGTCAATCTGAGTTTGCAGAAGCCAGACTCTTCAAACTTATGTGGAAAGTTTTTATCAGCGATGCACGAAGACGTTGCCGTCGTCTTTTCGCGTAATTTAATCAGAACGCGAAGTTGGGGTTGTGAGCCCGGGCAATTTAATCTGATTTCGCGTCCCATAAATAATGCGGAGGGGGCGGAGGGACGCTGCCTTCGGGGAGCTAATTTCGAGTTTATTATGTTGTCGAGCATCGTCAGGCGTGGCCCAATTCCGGAGCCCGCAAATGTACAATTTCCATTTGTGAAAATTTGTGCAGCACCCGGTTATTTCGGAACTTCACCTACTCGGAGATGGGTTGAATGTGCCGTCGTTTACTTGCCAAATGACAAAGGATCTCCTCGAAGACGGAGAAGCCTCCGGGGCTTGGCACAATCCCGCTTCTTGGAATGCAAGAATAGGCCTTTTTTCCGGCAAATGTCGGGAGATTAGGCGTAATATACTGCCGCATGAGGACGGATCTGCCCAATTTGAATTCCGTGCAGAGCTTGAAAGGAAATTTTAATTAAGTCCTCCTCGATTTCTTGATTTGCCAAAAGCGGTGTTCTACAGCCAATCCATGTCCTCGAAACCGAATCCAACCGGCACATTCAAGCACCCAATAAACGATCGAATGGAAACCGGATCAATTGAGCTTTGATACCCGGGAAGACTCAATTAAGCCTGGACGATTTTTGCCTTTTGCCGCGAACGCCAATAGACGTCCTTGCCACGAATAATGGTCCATTCCACATATATGACAGTAGGGACCATGTTTGCGGTTTGCTTATTGGACTGGACATTAGGCATGGGCGGTATCTGCAAAATTGCATGTAAGTCCGGTCCATGTTCTTACCGCCGCCGCGCCGCCGGTCGCTGTATTCCGAGAAACCAGACAAATTCGGCCAGATGCTGGACCTTAATAAAACACGGGGATAGTTTACTGAGAGAGCAATTCTGCGATTACCCACAAGGCACATGTAGAGTTGATTTAGCAGCAAAGCGGACTTGTAACCCGAAATTTATTACTGGACATACCAGAGATCATGTCTCCCAGTCCCTATCTTTTAAATTTACTCCTCGGGGAAATTCATCGGCTTCGGGCAAACAGCAGGCATTTTAATCGAAGTGGAAGCTGGTCCTGTTATGGAACATATTTATACGATTTTAACAGGGTTTCTTTGATTTATTTATATATAAAAAGAACAAAGTTTTTAGGATTTTCGATTGTTGTTAAATTCAAAGACTATGCTAATATATAAAAAATTTGAAGAAAGATAATAAAACATGGAAGATATTCCTCCCAACACACTTTGATGGACCCCGATTCAAATTGCCCGGCTCAGCAGGTCCTAAAGGATGCGTTCCAAGAAATTCTTTCTTCCTTATACAGGCATAGACCAAATTTGAGCTACCCGTTGTTTTTTCTGAGCAAATTTTCGAAAATTTATTATCAAGCCAATGCCAAAATTACCAAATAGACTTTTTGGGATCCTTGTAATCCATGCAATAATTTTTTAAAACATGTTTATGTGGATATTTCAAAAAACTTCTGATTTCTTCATTTTAAATAATTCTGTCTAATTCTAAGAGCTGAGTACATTACTCTTAAATTAGTCTTAGATGTTTTAGTTAGATAATTCTTTAAAAAAAGAAATGTGGATCAAACAATTTTACAGTAATTATATTAATTTGACATAAAAACGAACACTTTCAGTACTTTTAATTAATTTAGATACGTAGTTTAGGACTGTCGCCTGAACATAACTGAGAATTTAAAAGAAAAGTGTGTTTTAAAAGCCGAAAGAAGTGACTCGCCCAAAAGCAACCACTGGTTTCCGAAAGTTGCAGCAAATCTTTGTCTGCTATTGAACGAGCGACGTGCTGCATCATGAACTTCGTATCATAGCATAATACCGGGCTCAGGTTAATTTTAGGTTAATTTAACAAGTTGTTTTTGGTCTAATCCAATTCTATTTGCAAGTAAATGCCGCGGGCGCTCCAGCATAACACGGCCCGATTAGCATTAAACATCCCCCAAACCAGTCCAGCCCAGTGCTGATCCCTTCCGGGCGATATATAATAATTTAGGCGGAAATGTTAACGATCCGTGCGAAGGGAATTATTAGGTTCATGCCGCCCGCCAGGATATGGCATTTAATGGGATTTTTTTAAACGAGTCAATTTCGCGTTATTTGCGTCTGACCGCAGCATCCTCTGCGCGGGAGGAGCGAAGGGCGTTTAGGTCCATTTACAAATTCCATTTTTACGCTGTAATTAGAGATTCCGCTATTAACGCAGATTTCACCCTGTCAATTTTCGAAATTAACAAATTTATGCTGGACGTGCGGATTTTAGGGAAATTTATTAGATTATGGTGCTCCAATAAAAAAAATGTAAACTCAAACGCATAAAATCTAATTTCTGACGATATAAATGTTATTACCGCCATTGGGCGATTATCGTAAAGAGACCCTTACCAGAATTTCGCGCAGACTTATTAGCATGTTGCATGTTAATTTGTATCATTTCATTAGCGAATAATGGGCAGATAGGAGCACAGACAATTTTATTTGGACCGAATGCTCTGAGTGTGCCATCTGAAAAAAATTTTCAAATATACTTATCTTTTTATGTTTTGAAATATTTGAAATTGGCAAAATGGTGACGTTTTTGAGAAGTTTTCAATACCATCGAGCTGGGGTAAGTCATTTAGAGTACTATAAATTCGAAAATACCAATATCAATTTCATAACCAATACACTATTATATTATTTTTATTATAAAGATGATTGCTCTGAAATAGTTTTATGTATTGAAACGCAAAAGTTTTCGAATACAAGTCAAATTTAAAATTAATAGACCCGACTTTAAGGCTCTGAAAACTTGACTTTTTCGGTCCCTTGTGATTCTATAGAGAATTTTCAGTATCACTTTTAGAGATTTGAATTTAATGATGTTAGGGATCGCTCTAAATTCCAATTAGGGTTCTAAAGAGTAAAACGGTCGGTATTGAGTAAAATGAATAAAAGTTAAAGTTTTTTTTGTTTGTTAAAAAATGACAATTTCGTATTTTTTATTTTGATGTATTTTTCGAAAAACAATTAGTTACGTTTTTTCTTTGAGAAGTCAACACCTCTCAAGTCTCTTCAAAAACATTTCTTTCAAAAAAGTTTTGATTTCTCAGATTTTATCTGACCACAGATTTAGTAATCTGAGAGGTTTTCCTTAAATATCTGAAACTATATTGATTTATATCTTTTGCTATTGATATATTTCTAAAAAATCTTAAAATAGATTGTTGCCTTCTGTTTGTTACTTTCTAAAATAAGCAGTTAAAAATCTAACCAATAATAAAGTTTGTTTGTTTGCAAAATTTCCCTTTAAAAACATGTTTGATAACAAAAACAATAAACAATTATATTTTGCTCGATACTTGTGGTCAATATGTACATTCCGAGCAGACGCTCCACAGAACATTTTCTCGAAACTGACCAAATTCTCTGATGGCTAAATAACAGTTTATGCACAATCCCTTGATACTGCAACCTTTAGCGAACAAAAGTTATTCAGGCTTAGGAAACTCCGTTCGAACGTGCATCGTTCCCATAGCTCTAGAATTTAACTAGAAAATGATAAATTCATCGGAACGTTCAGATAAAATCTCCTGGTCTTTATGTAAAACCGAAAAGAACTCAACGATATTTTCACAGCTCCCATCTTTGTATTTCTCATAGTCTACCACCACATCGACGTATCTGTCTACCGAAAATCTGCAAAAAATTCATCGGTCCATATGTTATGCTCCAGATTCACCACAATATTGAGATGACTAAATCTAGCCCCACACAAAAGCACATTATTTAGGGTGTCACACCTTATCTGCTAATAAATAAGCTGATGGTAGTCCTTGCAAACGGGGGATAGTATCCTGTCGAAATAATTAAAGAGTATCCTCTGATTAGTTCGTATTCAACTGTAGAGCCTTCCCATGATATCACAGAACTCCTTGCACAGGCAAATCCTGCGTTCGCTAGACGCTATTATGTTTCAAATCAAATTTGAGCCGGAGGCAAATGGAATTTTAAAGCACTGAGGCCACAGACTACCCGGTTATCTAATCAAAAAGCAATCGTGCAACACCCCCGAATTCCAACAAGTCACATCATCACCACCCTCTGGCCAATATCTGAGGGTTATTTACAGGTGCCAGTTATTAATCAGTCGAATCCACAGAACACACCTCCGAGGCTTCAGATACGGGATCGTATAATTCAATACTTTTCGGCACATGGACTTAGATCGGTGCTCGGACCCGGGCAGGAATGGCACGGAATAACAATGCAGTCAGCGGTCTGTTCATTCAGGTAAATTTTGCAATTTGCAAGAGCTAATTTTCGAGTGTAATTTGGACCTCGGATAAATTGGCATTCCTGCGTTCCACTGTGTCTCTATTCAGGGAAATAGACCCTACCGCCCACCGCCGACCAGATTTAATTAGCCAGGTAAGTGGCCAACGCGCCTACTCTAATTTAATTGTCATGAATGAATAGGCAACTACAAATCTTTTGTCGCTCTCAAGTGCCCCTCGCGCATTCCGCAGGCAATTGAATTTATCTTATTAACCAGCACAGGCCTCTGCATTATCCCCTGCGGCACTCCAATATTTCATAAATTTTCATTAAACAGGCTTCGTTTCACCAATGTTGCCGATATTGGCGGTGTCACTGTAATCAGTAGCATTATTCAGCAGTAACACACTCGTGCGAGTAGCCGGATAACCAATTTCGCATATGAAAGTCTTTAATAAAAAGGATGTGTAGGTTCATTTTGTATTTATTGCATCCTGTCGAGGGGTAAAGGACACAACCGAAAATTACTGGCAAACCAAACTAAATACACTTATCAATAAGTGCCATCGGTTCCTAATGACGTCAGAAAAGGACGCTATAGCTTACAATACATGCAATTCTAAATATGTGATTCTGTGGCGTAATATCGTAGTCTTAACTAGAAAGCTATATGAAGCTAATTAGTATAATTTCTTAATTCATGTTCAAATTTGAACTCTTAGGTGTTTAAAAAATACCATAAAATGAATAGTATTTTTATTTAGATTGGGAAAAATTGAAATTAACTTTAGTTTTTAAATATACATTTTAATTTGTTTATCTTTTCATTCTTCATATTTATACTTATCTTCTTTTTGTACTTATTTAATATGCCTTCCTCGCCTTTATTTGTGTTTTCTTTTGTTAATTTTTGGCTAATTCTTTCTCATGTTCCGAAAACTAAGAACCTTCGTAATTTTTGTCTATATAATTAGTGCTAGATTGCAACCCACAATTTCCTCATATCAAAATGGAACATATCATTTATAAAAGACCTACGTTTGATTTTTTGTGATAAAAAAAGAATATGTATGGAGTATGCTTTCTTTAAAATTTTTATTATATTTTTAATAAATTCAGTGTCCTTGTAGTCATAATATGGCGAATAATAATTCTATCCAATTGCATCTTGATTATAATAATTCTATCCAATTGCATCTTGATTCTAAAGCTGAAAACTAGCTTACTTACAATAGTAAATAATACATGTGTACACAAAAAGGTGAACTAATCAAGAGATTTCACCGTCTAGCAGTGAGTAACCCTTACACTAAAAGATGCAAGCTTTATTTTCTGAAAATTCCATAAACTTCTACGGAGCCGAAAAATCATAGAGAAAAGAATAGGGGTCTGCTAGTAGCGCGGTTGTTGTTCGTTGGAATTCTGCGACGTGTCTTTCGACCTCCTCCCTGAATAGGGAAAGAAAGGTTGCGAGTAAGACGCAGATAAATAAGCAAACTGTGAAAAATGGCAAGTGGGCTGAAGCAGAGGACGTGAAATTCAAGGAAGCACTTAGCCTTCATATGGGGCCTAAATAGCGAACACTTGTCTTGGATTCCCGGGACGAGAAAAAGGCTGGAAGATGTCCTTGTGGATAAGTCACCCGCCGCTTGTAGAAGACGGTCTTGATATGGATTCTGGATTTCCCACCCCTCTTTCTGTATTATACCGTTCTAACATTGTTAAGAATAAAAACTTTTGCAAAGTTTTGTATCTTTGCTCTCAAGTTATGTCTCTACTCGTACTCGAGCCCTTCGACCTTTCCCTTGAGTGTGGCTGTGGATGCTGTGGATGCCCGGAATACAGAGGTGCTAAGAATTTCTTCTCTGCAAATACTTAAGGGAAGAGTTTCAGAAAATGTTTAATTAGCTTTTACGGTGACATTAAAATACTAAACCCTGGAGCGAGAGAGCTTATTGAATGGGACCGATGGGGTATTATCATCACATTATCCTTTGCGGCTTCCCGGGAGTCAAGTGTGCGTCTCGGCCCTGCTGCTCCAGAGATAAGACGCGTTTTCCAATGTTTTGTTTGCTCGGTGTTAATTGCTTCTTGGATTAGACTGAAAGGTTCCCGGATTCCAGTTTGTGGCCAACTCGAGATAGTCTGGCTTCGCTTCCCTGGTGCACTTTTCACTGCGACGGGAGCCATCCTCCGGCGCCTGGTTCTGATGCCTTCAAGTGCTGAAATAACGATTTTAATTTGCAATTTTCTGCTGGCTTTAGAACCGCGCAATCCACATTATTGTTCACTGTGGACAAAGAGATGCTCGAATGGATTGAGAGATAATCAGTTTAGGAAGTCAATTATGGAGGATCTGGATGTAACGAGGAGTGGTTGAAAGCTCGAAGCGATTTTCTGGATAGTGTCCCTCTCGACCGACTTAAATTTTTTTTTATTTGAAATTATAGGGTACATTTGAGATCAAGGATCGGATGAAATTAAGAAAATGTAAAAATCCGGTTTTATTAACATTTAGTTCACTTTTCAAAAGAAAGCAATGTGGGTGTCCTTGGATGAGATAAATGTACAAATGGACCATGTAAGTATTTTGTATTTAGACATTTACCCCCAGCAATTACATACATAGCATTAAATTCTATATAAAAGGGTTTATGTTGGAATTATGGCACGTGTTTTAAAATAGTCAGAACTTTAATACTTAGTAAGTTTTTAAGTTTAAGGACTTTAAATGTTGAAGAATATGTCAACTGCATTTTAACTATAGAAAAGAGTACAGCATCAGGCAATGGATGTTTTTATTTAAATATTTAATCGTCGTTCTACTTTGATGCAAAAAAGAAGGAAAGACTTTAAGTTTTAACGAATTATTGTAAAACTGAAAAAATTATTTAAGTATTGGAGAAAGTAGATATATCCTTAATACGTTGAAGTAATCTTTTATTAAAAAAGAATAATGACGAGAAAAATTATGAAAAATTAGTGTCGGTCCTGAAGATTCCAAAAATAAAATCGATATGTCTGAATGATTAATCAGCAACAAAAACTCAAATATTTTCTAAACTGCAGCAGGTGTTGCTGCACTTTTTGAAAACTGCAGCGGATTTTGCTGCACTTTTTGAAAACTCCAGCGAACTTTGCTGCACTTTTTCAAAACTGCAGCGGGTTTTGCTGCTCTTTTGAAAACTGCAGCAAGTTTTGCTACATTTCTTGGAAAGTGCAGCGGATTTTGCTGCAATAAGGAATAATAACAAATTGGTGTAAAGTGACTTACGTCGGTTTTAGTCAGACTGTGGGCCTACCTATAAGGATACGTTCGCAACGAAAAAAGTGTGGGAAAAAAATTTGACTTATGTGGTTTTTGAAATGAGCGATTAGAATTGAATTCAAGTGGAAAAGAAATCAATGAAATGTGGGTTCACAGAAATTACTCAGCCACCTTATAATCCTGACCTGACCCTTAACATATAAGTATGTATACAGGATAGCCTTTAACTGGTCTATTACCCTACAAAATACTGTGACGCTAGTTGGCTCTTTACTTTCTTATTCTCAATGCATATTTAATAACTATCGTAATAATAAAAAGCACCTTGAGAAATGTATACCCCTCTTAAAATTACATACTCGTTGTACGTTTTTTAAAGGATGACTACTTAATCTTACAATATTCTCCTTGACTTACCTTTTACTTACATTTTTTTCTATTGGCTTGACATTTTCTACTCTGTTTTTTATTCGGGTGCCCTTCATCAGGAACAATTTCTACATGAAATGTAATCTGAAGGATTTCCTTGCTCTTAGTTTTAGAAAAAGAAAGAAAAAGAGCTATATACAGCATAACGAAGAATGTGTTGGTAAAAACTACAGCATAGTTGAGAATGTGTGAAATTTTTGATACCATAGATCTCAGACGTTAGTAGTTGAGATATTTGATTGCGGTCAGCTGATTGCTAGCAATATTTCTACTCTTCACACCTACCTTTAAATGCATTTGAGAAATTTCTTTCTCTCCCGAACCACCAGCGCTTATGAAAATGAGAGCTTTTGGATGCTTGAAAGCTCTACCAATCAACCGCAAAGAGTTTTCGGCTATTTGCATCCTTGTCTCGTTTGTGCTCTCCATTGAAGTGTCGTTACTTTATATTATTCATACTTCGACATAACTCTCCTTTTCGCGGTTCGACTATTTTTACTTATAGTTTTTACACTGTCCGGTTAATTTTTATAACGGTAAATTTTCCTCCTTAAGGAGTGTCACTACTTCACATTATTCATTCTTCGATAAAGCTGAGAAGCAATTTACAATTGTATCTCTTGAACCAGAAGTAAAGTACGACCGCAGCAAACTTCATTCTAGTTTTTACATTCCGATATTGTTTTCAGTTTTGTTGTTGTTAATGTCACTAGTGTCGCTAAAGGAAATTGAAATTGTATTTTTGCTAAATTGTGTGAACCCATTAATGTGCTGACATAGTAAAAACGAAGTGATTCGAATTTCCAACCCTTCTAATGCAAAGCTAGCAAGTTTTCGTGCACTAATTCCCAGAAACAAGAGAGCGCTGCTAACTTGCTTGGTAGGTGGTCACACCCATTCCTCCAAATAGGTCTTTTGGTTGGGCCGAACCGTGCTCATCAATTAAATTCCCTCTTAATTGTTCCGCATCTTTTCGCAATTAGTGAAGATCAGCTCCAGTTGACGTTGCTGAGAAGAAAGAGATGACCCAGTGAGAAGGGCGGTTCCCAAGAATGTCAACGATCGAGGAGCGTACCGCGTACCTAAACAATCCCTTCTTCACAAAACATTTGTACGGAGATTTCTCGCCGTTTTACATAACAATCGCCGTCTGCACCACCATCGGGGTTCTGCTTATTTTGCTGAACATCATTTGTGGCTGCTGTTCAGAATACGCCGACTACTGGCAGGACAGGTTCACAGGTAAATGCTAATGATCGCTTGTCCTCATTTGTACTTTAAGGTGGACACTTACAGGGAATCGCTGGCTGGTGTCCCTTTGGTCTGCTACACCTCACAAGCAACCACCACTTGATTTCACCGAGCTAAAAACCGCTGAGGAACTTTACCAGCTTCGGGTAAGCGACCTGTAGTTGGCAAGTTTTAGTTTTTTTTATCTTACTTTCGTCATATTTAGCATCAGGTGATTGAAATTGAGCCGTCAGAGCACGTCGTCCGACCTGCTCAGCAGCGTCCACTACGCTCTGAATTAATTCGTGGTCTCCATAAGGCTCAGGCCCAACGCGAGGAGCAAGTTGAGTTGCAGAAACAGGAAAGCGACATTTAAATCGATCCAGCCATGGGTTTCATTTTAATGTTCCCAGCCGTTGCAGCTCTGGCCATGTTCATTGTTGGAGTCATTATAGTACTGCTCCGCTTTGGACCTAGGCTGTGTAAGGTACGCCATCACGCCCTGCCGGACGAGCACGACTGGCAGGAGAAGGCCTATTCGCAGCAGATTAGTTACGCCTAGTAGTTATTAGTTACATAAACCGACGACAGCTGGCTTCAGTCAGCCAGATTAGCCTTATATTATTCCGTCCATAGAGAAAATCTCAAATGACTGAGGGCAATTTTTTAACATTCCACTCGTCTACACGTAGTTAAGATTAATCACAATTTTTAGAATCTTATTTTTTATACATTTTAACAGATTTTTAATAAACATTTATCTTATAGGGTTAAGGGTTTTTTTTTAATACCCTATGACCACTTCCTTCGTTGGTCTATAGAACTTATTTGATATTAATTATAAAGCCTTTCTTTAAAAAGAAGATCTATGTTTTAAGAGACATAAGGAATTATTTTATGTTGCGTGTTTCTATTTGATTTGTTTGCTATGGTTGCTTCTATGGTTTATGAAACATCTTTTTTACGATATAGGAAAAAGAAGTCTCGCTTGTAGAAGTTTTGCAGTTGTACTATTTTTTTCTTTGAAAATTCGTATTTAATTATTTGATTAATTGTTTGCAAATCCTTGATAAACTTTTTCGTAAATTGAAGGTCATTTTTCTCTATTTAGTTCGTTCTCCTTTAAAGGTAAGTAAGTAAGTTTCTGGTCATATTTTCTTTGTTCTCAGCTGGTTTAAATTTACAACTTTACTTAATCGTTTTTCTAGAGTGCAAAACAAAATTAAATACTTCTAGTAATGCCACAGAGTAAAGGCATTTAACACGACTAGTGAATTAAACTCCATGTTATATTTTATTATTTTTTTTTATTCATTTTCAACTTTCACTTGTTTTTGTCAAAATCGGAATTACTCATTCTTCATGAAAAATCACAATTTCCTTAAAACCTACGTTGTAAAATCGGAGTTTTCTTCTAATAAAAAAAGAAAAATAAAATTAAATGTAAACAGAGCTTTGTGGTTCTTTATCGCTTAACGTGTTTTCTGATGTTCATATTAAAAACCACGTCCCCAGCTGCGAACTAAATCAAGTCGTTTGGCAAATCCCGCCCCGCGCAGAGCTGCACATCTCCTTCATAAAAATCTGTGGTCGCTGGTTGTCTCGATTCGAACCTAAACTTAAATAGGTTGAGCTAATTAAATCGGCCTCGAATTTGTTTTCTTTTCATATGTTTTTTTACAAACTACTTTGAACTTTAAAAATATCATCTTGCTTCCCAACAATCGTACATTAAACTCTTGTTGCCTTTTTGTTTCGCTTAACCTTAAACAAACTTAGCATCTTGGTTTTCACTTAATTCTGCCCTATAAGTTGCGAACAAATGCAAAACACACGCTCGTCAATTGAAAGGGTTTTGAAAATGTATGGAAAAAGTAATTCTCCGCAGTGCTTCAATAGTTTTCTTTTTTTCGAATTCCTAAATATACACTTTTGTACAGTTAACAACTTGATATGATTTTTAGTGCAATTTACAGGACTTGAATGTTTACAAATAAAAAAATTGCATTTTCTCTCTTTTTTCCAAAAATTGGTCCATAAAATGTTTTTGCAATTATTAAAAATTCGATTGTATGAGTTTTCTTTTTATTAAAATTGTTTTATTGCTGACTTTTTATGTTTTCTCTTTACGTATAAATCGGCGTGGTAAATTAATTGAAAATTAGACTCCTAAAATGGACGGCTTCTAAAATGCGTTGAAAACATATTTTCTCTGTTTTGCTTTAAAAATTTACAGGCTGAGTATTTTTGAGAGAGAAACCGTTCGAACTCTTAAGTACTTTTAATAATATACACTATTTTAATAAATCAGGAACACAAATATTGAGCAAATGAAGAACGATTCAAGTCGGAGTTGTCTACTTTTTAACAATATTTACATAAATTCTCGAAAATATTTTAGACTTGAATTTTTTTTAAATGCGAGAAATACTTTTAAGAAAATTCATTTGCGCAACAAAACTGTTTTACACTTGTCCAAGTAGCAGAAATGTATGAACAAACACAACCACTAAACTTAAATCGTCAATTAACCGGCTGTAATGTTTATATAAAAACAAAATAATAATGACAATGCTAAGTGGATATGTACTAGCATCTTAAAAATACTCAGCCATTGAAAAAAGTACATATAGAATAATTAAATTCACATTACTATCAAAAAGCCTGCTTGAACTCAACGCTCCAGATTAACCCTTCTCCTCACAGAATATGTTATTTTTATCCACAATACGAATGAAAACATTTGAAAGTTATTGAAAATATTTGGAGAGTCTATATCGCTATACAAAAACAATTTTAAAATTGTATTTAAATACAACGTTTTTTTAGAAAAACTAAAAAAGCATAATTCATTAGGGAAAATACCATCTACAATCCTTAACAAACTGGAAACCTCTTACTTCAACGTATCGTCTCTTTATTTGCCTCTATAATTCGGAGACAACTGACTAACTCGTTAATTGCTTGTGTAATTTAAATACTGGCAAATGTAAAACGTTTTAGGTGAGACCTAATCTCTATTAATATACTAATTCAGGTTTCCATAAAACGAAGCGATCTCAGTAACAAACTTACTTTCCCTCCTAACTTCATAACCAATCCTTAAAACAATAAATGAGAGCTTACGCAAAACCCGATCTTATTTTATATAATTCATTAATAATTGTAAATCTTGAAATCTTTCTCAATTTATTAAGCTATTACTGCTCATGCTTGTAAACATTAACACGGGAGAATACGTGTATAAAAAACAATACATAAACTCATAAGTAATGGTACACAAATGGAAAACTGATGTTTATGTTAAAGGTTCAGTAATTCTAAGGTTTTTTAATTCATTTCTTGTCTAAAAATTTAAATCGTAGAATTTTTTAAATTAACCATTTGCTGCTTTTCACTATCTGTTTTATGGGTAAATAAGATTGAGTTCATTCAGGCCTCATATTGAGATATATTCGCTATAATACCACTATTATGTATTACATTCTAAATATCTATTAAAAATTTGCAAATATACAAAAAAAGGTTATTCTCCATACATTTCCAAAAAATCTCCTACTTTCAACCAATCTTCCTTGTATATTTATATCTTTCTCTAATTTTTGTTTTTTTGTTCTAATATTACTCCAACAAAATTATATATCGATTTTTTAGAAGGAATTTATCTTGTGAAATTAATTTACATCGATTCTAAGCGCTAATTAAGTAATTTATGTATTTTTTTTAATGTTCCCGTCGTGTTTCACATAATGAGAACAATGGTATAATTCTCTTTACTTTTAGTAGATATCATATTTTCTTAAATAAAATTAAATGAAATTTAATTTTAAAAGATATGTGCAAAGCAGCCTCAATTTTGTTTACAGAATTAGCATGACATCGTCAAACGTCTATTGTTTAAAGCTTCATGCCGTCGAATGGCAGTGGTTTTTTTCCTTTTGCTCAAGAATAAGTAGTACGAAAGTCGTTATTCTTTTGAATTAAATAAAGCTGTAATATTGTTAAGGCAACAGAAAGGTCGTGCCATTAAAGCTGTTTATATGTTTAATTTATCCTCGGTGTTTTTGTAGCTGCTATACACAAGTTTTTAAGAATATTTGCAAATTATAGCAAAATTTTCTTATGATCTTAAAATTAATAAGGTTCCTGTTATTACAAATTGTATTGACATTTTTCCATATGTAGCAAGAACAAATTTTAAAATTGAAGTCATATTACAAAATCGCAATATCAAGACCTGTACAAATTTTGAATGTCAAATTTTAACAAGAATTTGTGCCCTTACACAATTTCTTTGAGAATAAGAGAAATCACTAAAAGTGAATATTGAAATCATACGAAAAATCTCTAGAAATATAAACAAAACAACTTATGCAGAATTCTATATTTCTAGGTTTATTTTGAATTGAATATTATTGTATTGAGAAATTTCTTGCCACATATTCAATATTCTTTCTAAAGAAAAGAAAATTATTTTAAGCATAGAAATTTTCAAAGAAATTTAACTGATATTTCGAAAATAGAGTACGTAAGTAAAAAGAATTATAAAAAAACAAGTAATTAGAAAATACTTTAAAGAACCCTGACAAAAGCCTTTTACGAACTTTTCGATATTCAAAGAGAATCACTCTTTTTTTTTTGGAAAAATAGAAAAAATATTTTCCAATTGATATTTCGGGGCAGTGAAGTATTTTATTAAAAAACACTACCAAACTTGATTCTTCCCTTATTTCATCAAGAATTCCTTCCTTCATCAAGAATTCTTTAATTAAAATCCTCCCGAAATGCAGATTTAGACTAATTTGAACGATAACTTCGTAATCTTTTCCGCCCTCACTTTCTCACTGGAAATGGAAAATCTCGTTCGTGCTATTGTCTTGCCTTAGTCCATCAAAATCGACTTATTTCTGTTACTGAGCTCGATTAGCCTTCTGTTTATTTATTTTTTATTTTATTTATTTTCTTTTTTTTTTCTCTAAAAAAGTCTATTTGTTGCCAGCTCTCTTGTTTTTTTTTTTTGGATTTTTTTTCACGTTTTTGCTTTCAGTTTATAAAAAAATAAATACAATTCACCCTATTTTTTTTTTTGCCTCAATTATTAGTCTTATAATTTTCACATGTACACTAAATTTATTTACTTATCCTCGCTTTATTCTTACTTTAACAATGATTTTGTTTTTGTTGTTATTTTTTTTTATTTCTTTTACCTTTAATTAGAGAAAATCACTTAAAAGAAATTTGCCCAACTTGAAATTTCTTGTGTGTATGTATGGTATGAGATTGGTGTGTTTCTTAAGCAAGTACAAGTTGCAATGGAAAATGCCTTCTCCATACGATAGGTATGTACACGATTACTTCCGTACCGATTTTACTAAAACTGATTTATGTGCGTTCATGCAATACCTGCGCGAATGTGTCGCTATAGTTTCCTATATTTGCCTCACTGCTTTCTTTTATTTGTTTGTTAAATAAACACGAGCCTTTTATTATTTATGTTTTCACTTTAGGGCATTTTTTTGTTTTTTTTTTGTTTGTTTGCTTTTATAATCACCCGAATCTGGGCAATCAGTAAAAAGAGGAATATCAAAAGAAAACCCTTTGTTTGTTTTTTTTGTGTTGCTGTATATGTATGAAGATAATGAGAAAATGATGATAGGGGAAAGTTTGGTCAAACTTTCTTTTCTCATTTTATCTCTATACCTATAGTTATTACGGTTTTTGATGACGGTTGTGTTACATATATCAATTATGATTGTGGGAAGCAATTATTATGAGGCTGCATGTGCAATAAGCTCAGAAAACGCGTTTTCAAGACAATTTTTGAGTTCGGCGTATGTTACAACTAAAACAGATTGTTCATCTCGAGACATCAACTGCACCTGAAAATAAAAGCAATCATCTTTCAATATTATAATGACAAATCTCTCAATAAGTGTAATTATTTTTTGCACAACTATTTTTTTGTAAAAAAATAAAATATTTACTAACCCTTTCCATTGTGCCAGCATCTAACTTATTGAGGTTTTGAACTATATGTGCGTGATCTAACCATGGTCGACCATCTTCAGTGACGGAATGGAATAAGTAGTCACGGAAAAGCTTCAACATATATCTGTCACCAGTTTCAGACCATGTAACATCCATATTAAAGCTGAAATAAAAATTGTAGAATATTTAGAGGAAATTGATTTAATCAATCTCAAGAATTCATACTCTGGCCTTTCGTTAATACAGCCTAACTTAACAAGCAGTCTATAAAGTCGACCGTTTTCCATTTCCTTGGCCAATTCATCCTCTTGCATATCACATTGAGCTTGTAAGGCGTCTAATTGTGTGTAGAAGCGAGCACCGATCATTGGCATCAAATCAGTCACTGTACGCCTTGGTGAGGAAGTTAAAAGGTAGCTAGAAGGAGATCAGTAGGGGAAAGGCGAAATGAATTGTTGGGCAGTCTTTTTGGTGAATTTGATTTCGACAATACATTTAGAGAAACTCGAAGTTTCCTGTTTGTAGAATAAATTAATAAAGACTCAAAAGCTAAATACCATCTGTACATTTACGGTGAAAAACTGTGTTTTCAAAATTGCAAAATCTTCTTGAATTAAAACATGTCGACCTTCACCATTTTATGGTTAAAATCTTGATTTACTTATTCTAAAATTCTCATTTTATGTTTGTGAAAATAACAAATGTATAAATTCTCCTACGCATAATCCAAACCGTACATGCAAAATATCTGAACAACACTTCTTCTGCGAGTATTTCTCAAAATTGAATAATAATAATAATAATAAATAAAAAAAAATTGGTTTGAATTTTTAAAAAAAGGCCCTTAGAAGGTCAAGCACTCAAGTAAACAGCTTACAAACGAAATATATATATATAAAGAATAATTCAAAATAAAAAAGAAGAAAATTAAAGGTATAAGTAACTTTAGAACTTACATTATAAGATTTCGCAAATCGGACGAATATTGTCTAGTTACAAGGTCAATGCTCGCTTGAAAATTATCTCTATGTACAGAATGGAGACATCTGCAGGCCAAAGCTAATACTAACTTACCAAGTGATGTTAAATCGTCCTAAATGGAAAATTTCATCGATTTTAATTTTCATTGTTTTCAAAATTGTTCCTTTTTTGCGTTTATATTGGAATTCTTTATAAATTGACTGCTTTGGTTGCGTTGCATTTGAAAAAAAATGTATGTTGGAAAGCGTGAGAAAACTCAAATTATAAGTTTCTTCTTTAAGACTACTATGATATAAGTTAATGCTTAGAAAGACTCATGGGTAAACGTCTTATGACTCAATGAGATCTAGGTATTTAGCAATCTAGAACTCATTAAACAAGTCCTGTGTTCATTTATGTAAAAAATTACAAAATCAACTACAAAAAGAACTTTATCACTTATGTGTTAAGAATTTTATGTGTACGAAAATCACATGAAGTGAGATAATAGGAATTCATCTTAAATATTTATATAATATTAAAGAAATACAACTTTAGGACTGAGTAGAATTGAAACTTAAAGAAAAAACTTTTCCCGTAAAAAAAAGCTTTTCAAAAACACTGCAAATTTATTTAAAAAATAAAAAAAAATTTCGCTGAGTAAAAATTGCTTTTGATACTGACCTGCTGGTAAATACTATGATTCGGATCAAAGGAAACTATGTCACTTATACCTAAGAAACTAAATCGCACCCTTTTCCCCGTCATAATGATTTTCGTTGGGTCCAAAGTCCTGCGGAACAAATAGAAATTAATTAATCATAAATAAATAACATAAATTTGGATTTTTTAAAATAAGTATTAAATTAGCCTACCTGCAAGACAAGCCTGCTAAATGTATTGCACGTAGGCCTGCCGTTAATTGCATTATTATGGACCAAATTGTTGGCTCTGGCAATAGAGGGCCATTCGGTGTTCTCTGCAGGTTGCTTTTATGACTGCACATGAGGGAAACAACAACCATCGATGATTTTAATTCAAATCAAAGCAAACTGATTTAGGGAGTTGTGGTTTTCTCACCTAAAAGGTCTTGCATCACCAGGAAAAGGATCTGCATATCCGTTTGATTCTGGCGAAGGTGTGAAGTATTTCGATAGCAAGGTCTGTGAGCCTGGATGATAGTCGTAAACTAATACTAGTGCTATAAGCAAATGTTATGAAGTTAATACAGAAAAACATAAATTACTTAAACGATTACAGTTATCATTGAAAGCTTTCGTTGTAAAAACCTCGCGTAATTGTACAACGTTAGGATGCTGAAGTTTCTTCCACGCTTCAACAACGGCCATGCACTTTGTCGATTGAAGACGGAAACCTTCGCAATAGCCATGAAAAAAAATTTTAGACGACATTAATATTAATATAGTATAGAATTATATAGCAAACTTACCGTGGAGCCTTCTTAGGCAGTACTTAATACCAGTTGTACTGTGCGTCGCTTTATAAGTCGATGACGGCAAAGGATTCGGGTGCAGAGGCTGCGGCTCGAGCGGATATAGTGAGTGATAGTTATCAACCTCAAGTGGTAAATTTGTATTCTCTGAATTTTCCATCATCAAATTAGCTATTTCATTTCTGGACTGAAGGTCAGTTCTCATTTCCTCAGGCAGGAAAAATGCAGAAGCCAGCTGCGTTTTAGGCTGCATGTTAACAACATTGGAAGCTGGTCCAGGATAAACATGTCCTGGATGCGAGTATAACATTGATGAGCTCGTCGTCGCTGGTACTGTTACTGTATCAGATGCCACACTACTATTCTGACTGGAAGTGTGATTGGCAGTTGGATAAAAATATATTGTCCCACCAACATTTTCCTTTAGAATAAACGTAGGTTAATTATATGAAAATAATAAATAGATAGACTAGTCCAGTCGTTATAGCATTCAATTTTGAAACAAGCAAAAAAACAGGTAGGACCTTATTGGTTAAAACTTCCGTAAATCATACATTTTCTTAATGGTCTTGCTGAAATCTTTCTTTTGATATCACAATACGACGCCTAGTCTCTGGAACTAAAACGAGTCCCACATAACTTCATATATAAAAATCCATTTAGGCTTAACGAAGTAATAAAGAACTAGCCATACATACCTACACATTTCCAAACTGAAAATGCTATTTCAATTTTAATAGTTCTTCGACTGGACTAGACATTAATATTAGTATTACTCACCTGATGTACTCCAACGGGTAGTGTCGTTGGTGTTGGGGAAGTTTGTGGCGTTATTTGTCTTGGAGATGATTCACCAACACTTTGTGGTGAATCATTTCTTATTAAAGTACTTCTCGATTTTAATGGCGTCACCGAAAATGATGACGTCGCTGTTGGGCTTACCACTACAGATTGTGCACTTACAGTCGACACATTACCTGGTCCAGTTCCAGATGCTGCCTGATTACCCAATATGGGTGTTGGTATACTTGACGTTGATTTAACTGAAGGTGGATTTATAACACCTCCGTTATTTAATATAGGTGGGTATGGTGAATAGAAGTTGGGCGAAGAATTTATGCGTGATGGAATGAATTCAGGTGATTGAGGAGTTACCTTTAAAAGTAATATGGGTAAATACGTGCATACGCTTAATTAATTTTAGGCTACAGTTCTACAAACCACTTTTTTTATTATAAGAGACAACCAGATACTATTTACACATTCATCAAGACACATCCCATTTACCTGAGTTTTCTTAATTGATATTATTGGTGAGTCCAAAGAGAGCCTAGATATCCCAGAAGTTAAGCCATATGTGGGTGTTGATATATTTTGCCGGCTCTGTAGAAGTTTTATTAGTTTTTTTAGTACAAAAAATAAGCCAGTGTTAATACATTTAAACAAACATCATGTATAGTGTTCAGTTAGTGCAGAAATAGTATGGATATTATTTTGATGTTTAATTACGGCAATATTCGGAGTTGTTTAACTAGATATTAAGTCTTAGCTCATTATATAGTAGAAATTCTTTCCCAAACGAGGAGTGCCTACAAAGTAAAGAGGCTCAACGCATCATTCGAAATCTGGAATTGCTAATATTTGTTCATGAAAAGTTCCACGCCATTTTTTATCAGTCATAAAAAATATACTTTATATGTATGTACAAAAAGGGACGCTTAGTTATCCCCTTAGTTAACTTTTTATATTAACCTATTTGTGTAACTCAAAAGTAAGCTTTGAAGCTCTACATAAAATCTAAAAAGTCATTTATATTACGTGTCTTTGAAGGCACACGTCGTACACAAGTGATAACTGCCATCATTTTAAACTTTAGGCAATGTAGAAATTGCGTATGTGAGGTGTATACATTTATTTTGCAGCAAAAAGGTCCTAAGAAATTCTATAAGTAATGGTGTAGATTAAATTAAAATTGGTTACAGAATAATAGAAAAATGTATATTTTAAAAATTAATATCCAATACTTTTGTTTAAGGCCCTTCTCTAATTTATGTTTAACTCCTTTGTTCCTAATAACAATAAAAATTTTTGAAGCTAGACTTCATGCAAATGACAACAGTTTTTTAAACATTAAATTTTAAATTTGAATTCAATAAATCTAATTCTAGTAATTATATTATATGTGCATTACATGTGTATAATCTTTAGGTTTTATTTACTGTAACATAAAATAGGTTAATCTGCCCTTCATACTGGTCACCAACACTTTATAAACAAAAATCAACTCGCAATTCCTTAACCCTTTGCGATCGGTACCGCCGTAGGGCGGCATATTAAATTTGTCCTTAAAGTCGGTGTCGCCACTATGGCGACAATATTTACACTTCTCGATCATAAAATAGCACATATACGTAGAGTACTAAGTGAGAGAGATGTTGTAAATATTTTTTAGCCAAACCACCAGAAAAATCTGCCGATGGCAAAGGATTATACAAATTATTATACAAATTTACAGCTTGTGTTAGAGAAAACAGATTCCAGTTTTACATGTAATTTAAAAAGAGCATCACATTTATAAGAAAAACGAATGAACCATTGATAGTTTATATCTTGTATAGTTTTAGTAAAGTTAGGGTTAAAATCCATTGCAATGAATTTCAAAATTAGTTTATAAAATGTTCTACATTTACTTACCATATAGGTCGCCAATTTACTTTCGGAAGGAATCCCGTTCGATGGAGGGAAAAATATAGGATCCATCGCAGCCGTATCTAAAGCAAATGGAAAAAGCATATAAAATATATGCGATGTGTACCTATTCTTAGTATTTATTTTCCCTTAAGACATGCAGGCACAAATAACACTTTTAGATTTATTCAGATTCCTACAACACATAGGACAAACGGCTAACTAACACGGATTTAACCCAGCGTTCTAACAGATATAAAGAGATAAAGTCGCTTGTGAGCTAAAAGCTCATAAAATCGCTAGAATCGCATAACGTACTAAAAAATTATTTATTCAAGTGGCACTTCTACTACGCAGTGGACAAAAACTAAGTCAGTTGTGTATTATTAATTTCAAATTGGAAAATCGGTGCTAAAACTCATATTTAAAGGAATTTTGATTACGGTTTTTAGTGAAAATCATTCCCTACTTTACTTAGGAGCAGAATGGCATTTCTGATTCATTCAACACATCTAGCCGCTACACTAGACTAACTGCTGAATTTCATAAACAGCGAGTCTTAGGTGCTACGTTGTCCAAAAAACAATTTAAGCTATAACCACGTAGAGCTGCTGCCATATGAATTCTAATCAAAGCGTAAATCGTTAACAGGTTCTAGCAAGCTCTACCGATTATTACCTGCTCGTTATATTTCGCATATTCGCTGCGTACAAAACTTTCTTAGTTTTAAATATTCTAATAAGTTGAAAAATACCCCCCTTGATAATAGAGAAAGATGTAAGTAAGAAGAATTGAAGAGCTTTAATTACATCCGTCGGAAATCGTTTGAACTTCCCACACTCACATGATCTGCGGTACGTTTACCTGTGCGTAATATCACAGAGCCACCATTCTTACGCGCAGAGTAAAGATAATAAGATAAATGAAATATATCGTAAATTGGTTTTATTCAAAAGCTGCAGATTTAAAACTTGTTTTTATTAATACTGCAATCGTTTGCTTTACCGTATGATCCAGAACAGGAATTTAGGATTTAAAATAATTAATTATTTTTATAATTTAATTATAATGTTTATTGACTTCTAGTTTTTATTTATTTTTGCTGCCATTATTAATTTAAATACTTATAGAAATAGCACTTTTTTCAAAACATAATATCGCCTAAAACAAACAAACGATTAGTCGAATGCAAATAAAGATAGTTTCAAGAAATACTGATATATTAAACCACTGGCTATAGTGTAATTTCTTTTTCCAATTTTATCGCAATATTCCTTAACAGCATTTACTAAATTTTCCATAATTTATAGAAATAGTAAATAAAGTAATTGAATACTAATTTATTTTACATTCGATTAAACAGATAAAAATTAAGAACGAGTACTTTATTAAAAATCACTTTTGGGACACGTGGAAACCACTTTTAAGTCTAATTGGTCTTCACGTGTAGAAAACATTACTCCAACCTAAGCGATTAGAGAGCTGTAGAATTTTTGTCTACCTGTAAGAACGAAAAAATAATGACGACACCAAATAAGGTCGCTATCACATGATTTTAGAAATTTTCAATTAGAATACTCGATAAAAATTTCCTCTGAAAAAATAAAGCTTGGAAAATTTATTTCTTGCAACAACTTTTAGCCTCTCACAGTTTTTTTTTTTGCTATAAATTATAAAATAATAATAAAACTAAGTTATTTTATTAGAGAAGAGTTGGCTAAATTGTATCCGTACCTATTTTTTTAAATAAAATATAGAAACAGGTTGTTGTAAGAATAATTTTCTATAACTAATCTACTGGCTAAAAAAATGTATTAAAGTAATGTGGACAATTGTATTTAGTACGAAAAATTTTTCTATTTTAATGGTAAATTCCTCGGAATGTGCCAGTTGTGCTACTTACAATGTAAAAAATGTAAACCCTAATCTGCATTACAAACTTACCCAAGTACATTTATTTCTTGCTTTTCGCATTAAGTAATTTTAGTAATTCGAAGTAATAATTCTTATGTCTAGTATATCTTCACAATGTGTAGTATTACTCTAAAAATAACCGCAAGTTTTATTATTACATAAAATTAAATTTCTAACTTCTAATAATTACAGATGGAAAACGACTATAATTCTAAAAATCAATTTCTTTCCAGAAAGGTGTTAGGTGTCTGTTGTAAATGACCTGGTAAATCATTAATAAGAAATCGATTAGGAAACAACAAAAATAGTGAGAACTTCATCGCACCGCAGTCCAATTTTCCCAGACCGGACAATTCAAATTAAGTTCAAGCCAACTGGCCATTTCCTCCACGATGGATATCTACTGAAATTGAATAACAGCCGTCTGAGTGCAGCTCTAATCTGATCATGTTTTGCTTTAAATGACCATACAAAGTTTAAAGGGTCGAAAGTGCCAGCAAAACAATTACACTAGCCACTGGCCTCATGTGATTTCTACACTCTCGAGCGTCGCCATCGTCATTTATTACGTGCGATAACGTAATTCTATCTTGACGACAATTAAGATTCACAAATTAGAGATTGAGTTTCTATCGTTGTACTTTAACCACAAATGCTCTTACGTATTCATTGAAAATAAAAACAGGCTAGCAATCGACTCGCCGAGTCACAGCTTCGACTAGACTTGCAGGATGAATAAAAATAAAGAAATCATCGGCTACTAAAGTCTAGGGGCTGTCCACGTGCTACCTCCACTACACGCAGCCGGCTATCAACGGTCATGTGAATTCTTTTTAAGAGACAAATATTTTCTAACAAAAAAAAGAAAAAAATAAAAAAAAAAAATACAGAAGTCGTGCGATCTTAACCTTGGTATTGCACTAGAAAAATTGTGGCCTCGATAGTGTGGAATGGCGTGTGAAACATTACTGGTCCGACGAGGGGAGCGTCTCAAAATTCGCCATACCCAAGACGATGGCGGCCTAAGAAAGTATCATTGACCCTTGCACATAAAGTGTGCTAAATTTACATCGCGCTGATATGATAAGACGAGTCTTCGGGACACATTGCAAAAGTGACTCGCTTTGTCTCCTCGCGCGTGTGTCTCATTTCGATATTTTTAGAGGCCGTGGTGGCACATTTCACTTTTAAGAGGCTCACTTAAGACGACACCGACCGCCTTCAGGTGTTTCTCATTAAATGAATCAATCCGAAACTATTTTTAGGCAAACATCGCTCTTTCTGGTCAAGCAAAATTTTGCACGCATACCCAAAGGTTAACATCAGTGATAAACATATCCAAATAGTTGTCGGTCGAGCATTCTTCCGAATTTACTACTTGATAACGCGAAAAATTAAAATAAACAAACAAACACAAGTGAGTGTTATGTCACGGGCATGAAATTAGATTGGAGAGTAGTTGCAAAGCAAGCAGACCTTGCGACTTAGATTATCGCGCATTTCGGAGCTTGGAGGTCTCCAAATCCCCTCTATCAAATGTATTCCCAAAAACTCGTTGCCAGTTACGCTTCCCAAAATCAAAGACGCAGATTCCGCCTCGGCTTTCTTTTCATTTCCAATGGATTGGGCAATTGACGTAAAGCAATTGTCCGTGAATCATTGATACAATGTTTTATTAGCGATAAAATCCACAAGATATTCTGTGAGAGCTCCAAAGACAGAAATAAATCACAATATGTTATTTCCTTAGTTGAGGCTTTTCATTTCGCCTATCAGAAAAAGGGAATTTAACAACAAACACAGTTCGTAATCAATTTAACACTTCAGTGACCAGATGGATCACAATTGCGTACGCACCTTCTCTACCTTGTTAAAACGTTTAGATAACCAGGAGTAGGGGGGCATCGTAATCGAATGATATTAAAAAACCACTTTATTGCCTGCCACAGGGTTGAGGTAGTGGAAATGAAACTTCAAAATAAAGGGTATATAATATATACAATGTTCTCTAATGTTAATTTAATGTTCTAATGTCGGAGTTCAAATGAAGATTTTTTAACTTTAAAAATGAATCTAAAATTTTGGAATAGGAATTTTAAATCTTTTCTATAAAGTTTACTTACAATGTGTACAATTAGTCAAGTAACTTAGAAGTTGAACGCTGTGTAATTAATATTACGTCTTTTCGTTTCCTCTTTATAAGGTAAATCTTGTAATGTTCAGTAACTATGCCAACTTAATGAAATTTGTAGTTTTGTACTTGTAAAGCAAGGGTTAATTTGTTTAACCTCTGTTTTTTAAATAGCTTATTTGTTTACTTATGTAAGCAATGAATGCTTTGTTCCACAGAGCTTTATAGTGTTATATAAAACCACATATAATTGGAAATCCGCAAAATTTGAATTATCGTTTAGAAATTCACATCGGCAAAACTTGTATTTACCTAAAAACTCTGTTACAAAAATAAGTTTAGTAACAAATGATTCTCTCGTTTATTTTTATATTAATGTATTCGAATATGAAACCTGTTAAAAATTGAAATTGAATAAAAAAAAATGCAAAACTTGTCAATAAGTACGATATAAGTACAATAAGTACATTTTGGGAAATTGATAAGAAGTGAAGGCCTACATTAAAATCAATGTTATATTTCTTTTCTATTTAACGCTCCATGGAGCTCCTGGAATGTTGAGATACATTACTTTCCTTTTAGACCACCCATATATTCCTATATCTTACTCTTTACGGGGTAATCGGGGCAAAATAAGCGAAAGGGTGGCCCATATTTTGGAAGAACCCATTTCTATTAGTAAACCTATGGTACTCAAAATCTCAAAATACACTTCCTGGTATTTAGTGAACACCAAATTTGTATTGCATAATCTAACATCAAGAGCTTCCAATAATTTAATTAAATTTCAGAATTAGCCTAATTCTCAATTCTCTGTATGTGAAAAAAAAAACTTTTACACAGCTAGATTTAAAATTATTTATGTAAAATTTATTCACAATTTATAGCAAGTTAAGCTAAAATTATGTCAACAATAAAATGGAATGAAATACGCTTGCACAAGGCTTGCCCTTAAGAATGTGGACTTAGAAATGTTAATATAATTTATACTTCTTGGAAAACAAATTATTTATCAGTCTCTTTTATATAGGTCTAGTTAGTTTTATTAAATTACACAGTCCATTTTATTGCTGTTAAGTGAATAAATAAAAAATATTAATGGACACGATTTAAAGCAGTGAATATGAAATGAAAGACACTGATCAGATCACTCCACAAAATTGACTACTATCGCCCTGTATGTACATGTAAATAAACAAATACTGCAGGAAAACAAAGATCTGTTCTTCTTTCTTAAATATGAAAATACGTAAGAAATTGACTCATCGATATTTAGTGTTTTTCGTTCTCTTTAAAGAAAAGTTAGTTGAACATAAATACACATTAGTACATAGTACAGATCTTTTTCGATTTCTTAAAAATTGCCCTTTAATGTTTCTTACTGAACAGAGAGTGTAGAGTGATGAAATGGCATGCTCGCAATGTTACAGTTGCCAGAAGAAACAGGAAAAGCGAATTTGGTGTTATAAACCGGTTATTACCGTACAAAGTGACGGTAAATTTTAACTGTCGTTAACAGTTTTTGAAAATTCCTATTGCGGATGAGCGTTGCGAAATTGCCTCTTAACGCACCAGTCCTTATGCATCTTCACTGAGATCTCCTCAAATGGCTCCGTTGTTGTTAAAATGGGTCTTTTTCAAACAGGTGTGCAGTGCGCCCTTTAGAAACCGGCTATGGAGGAAAAAGAGCACTCCCTCTACACCTGCAGGTCTTTAAAAATGGACAAAGGGTATTTAAAAGCACTTAAGTAAGGTCACATAAATGTTGAGAAATTCGTTATAATGGTAGGCAAACGATTTTTTTTCGATTGTAACAGTGGAGGTGACCAACTCAATACTTCCATAACAATTACAAAAAAAAAATCAGCGGGAAGTAGCCACTCCACACAACTACGACCGGGCCCACAGGAAGCCCGCCAAAATCACAAAACACCAATTTCCACCTGCGCCCACAATGAATTCACCAACTGAAAAATGAAAAATCACTCAAAAATAACAGGCAAAGTACCGAGTAGAAACCCGAAAAAGCAGTGACTGCAAAATGGCACTAAAATGCTCCACTGGCCCCGAGTGGCGTAATAAAACTTTTTGGAGGCGAACTGCGCGAAGAAGGCAATAAAGCAAAATTTCTGTACGACTAAGCATAAGAAAAAGTTTTGGCGGCCACTACGGCACAGGCCTCAGAAATTGGGCGGCCAACAGCGGTAGCAGCACTTGGTCAGGTTTTGGTTCGCTCGGGCCCAATTGCTTCTTCAGGCGCCGCCGATGGATCTTATTAAACTTATTAAACAACAATATTTCAAAATCGAAGGCGACGAAAAAGCGGGCGACTTTCCCAGGCGGATCATTAACATAAACTTTCTAATTCGAGGAGCGTCGTTGATTGAGAGATGGGATTACATTTGTGGCTAGTTAGCCGAGCGCTGTTACGGCTGCCGCGCTGCTACAGTTAATCCAGAAGAACTTCTTCGAGCTGTCTCCCTGAAAGCGATCGCTCGCAATAGCCTTGGTTGCTCTGGCTGCTGCTGGTGGATCTGTTGACACAGCTGGGACCCCAACTGGACGCGATAGCGATTGGAATAGGAGACAGCGCGCACTCGAAGACGGTCAACTGCGTCTTATTTCTTATTTTCTTCTTCGCGGCCAACATGTCTCCCGAGGCTAACAGAATCATATGACTCCGCGGAGCTACACAGCTGCCGAATTTTACCTGCTTTGCACACATCTGAATGAATTGATTTCTTGTGTGCTCATAGGCCATGCCTGCTACGCCTGGGACTCTCGTATGACGGAGGATTGCTCCCGATATCGTTCTAGAAAACGCCGCAGCACCACCGCAATCTTTCCTTTGCACTGACGCCGATTCTCACTTGGTCGACTTTCGTAGAGCCCCCCTTAAGACTTCTTCACTCCCCGAAACCGAGGGAAAGCAATCCGAGCGGAAACCGCCGCGCTGAGGGCACGACACAAAGGAGGCCGAGGCGACCGTAAACATGGGCCCCCGAAGACCGACAGACAAACAAACACGAACCTACCGCACAGGGGGCACAAAACAGCAAGCAAAATAACAAAAAACCAAAACACAACTGCGACAGGAGTTTTACCTGCTGGAAAAAAGTTATTCAAGAACGTTGACATTTTGGTTAACTTCAGGTGTTCTGGCATCAGAGCATCGTTGGCGGCCCCGGGCAGGCAACGGCCAGCTCTTCTTGGTCTCGGAGGTTTCTTGTGTCGAAGCCGAAGCCAAAGCCTATTGCCCAAAACAAAATGTCCTCAGAACAGGTCGGCAAACAGAAAATGATACGAGAGAGTTTTGCGGCTCTGGTGGTAAATTTTCCTCCTGGACTTTTCCTTCTTTTTTACTTTGAACCACGGACGAAACGCTCTCACACAATGGAGCTATTACCCATGCACAAACAGTACACAACTATGGGACCCAGTGTACGGACAAAGCAGCGGACACAGTTATTTTGTAGGCTTTCTCGTTTGTGTGCGTGTTTGGCTTACGACAAAAACAATAAATTCGCTTCAAAAGAATTCCTATCGTCTGTTCATTTTTTTCCGGATCACCTGCACGCTGTGCGACACAACACTTCACACAACTTCAAACATATTTACAGCTAGTTAAAATCTCAACAAAATAAACTGCAACTTTACTTGTTTTTGACGTTCTTTCAACAATAAAATCATCACTAAATCCTCTCGGGAACAGCTGTAGCCGCCATCTTACTTGATCTACGCCGTCTACTACCACTACTGCACTAAGTACGGTCAAGCACAGAGTAGCGCTGGTACTCGTCGGCCGATGGAACGACAAGGATGCACATAGTCGAAAGCTCTTAAGTGTACGTTGGTAAAGCTTGCAAGCATTCAAAAAACTTTGCACGTAAAAATACTTTGTTAAAGAGAGAGAGGAAATTCTTAAAGCCACTCAGTAGCATGTGTGAAGAGTACAATTAAATTTTGAAGCCAGCTGATTATGGTTAATCTTAAACGCAAACCGCATGTATTTTTTAAAACTTCACCATAAACGAGTTAAGTCGAACTGATTGAATCAAATTCGACTCAAGTCAAAAAAGGCCGAAGAGCCGCTGGTGGAATTGTTTTAAGTCAAATTCCAAATTAGCTCTATTAAACATGAGAAAATAAAATAATTATGGAACGCTGTACTCACATCTTAAAATTACTCCAATTGAAGTATTACAAAAATTTTAGCAAATATTCGACGGGTACGGTAGTCCTGAAAGCTCTCCAAAAGCGTTCATGTAAAAAATCGGCCAACTTCTCGTTGGCCGATTTTTTACATGAACGCTTTGGCAACTGTTCTGTTAACGCCAAACAAATTTCAAATATTGAAGTAATGCCAAGTTTCTTTCCTGAACAAAATCAGAAAGCAATGCTTAATAAGCACGAAAAGAATACTGTAAATAAAGAACTGGAGATTTGAAACTTGACGAGTTTTTAAGAGGTGCGCAATTGGTCAACATTTTAAATAAAATAGTTAGATAGTCACCACAATGGTGTGACGAAATAATGCAATATAAAAATATATGAACACATGATTCCACACGATTATGCAACGCGTGATAAATTCACGGTGGCGCTACGGGCAAACCATGTAAAATGAGCGTAGCATTAAACTTTCGCGCCAGATATGTTTTTACATGTTTCATCACAGATCCTGAACGTGAAAGTTGGTCATCTTTTGTTTCATATTCATAAGAGCAATTTTGTCATTTATTTCTGCTAAATAAAAAAAAATAAAAAGTTATTAAAAAATTAACTTCCATTTTTTTCAAAAATTAATTGTGAACCACCGATGGTAGACGCCAGCGCGGAGAAAATATATTTTTATTCTTCATTTTATGTTTTTTATGCAATTCGAAAAATAGGAATGTTAAAGTAGAGAATGTGACTAAGAAGATTCCTTCAAGTTTTATAGCCAATTTGGGCGTACAGGTAATAACAATTAACATTATGCGAGATCCAAAATTACGCCCTATATGATACATATCATACATAGATTAGGACAGTGCTTATTTTTATAGAAGATAAAAATAATATATGTATACATATTTTAAGAATTGAAAGTCAATTTGAGGTATAAACAATTAGGGAAATAAGTTCTCAAAAAATTCAAAATATTGTCCCAATGTACCTCTCTTCCAACAATAATAAAACAAATTGATTAGTCAAAAAATCGACTGAAGATTGATAAGCCACGTTAACCATTCAAACAAAAACTGTAATTACACCTAAACCTCTTTATGCGAATTTTGTTAATGCGAATTCGGAGTTTGATATGAAAATTATTTCTTTTACGCGCTTTATATTCACAAACTGGAAAAAATCCATAATTTAAATTGATTTTAAATCAAGCATTGAATCAAGTATTCCTTTTACGCGAATTTTATTTACGCGTATTTTTAGGAACGTTTCTATTGCGTAAAAGGATATTTATATGCAATTATTCAGGTATGTACTGAGAAATTAATTAACACTTTCTTTTTCTAGCACCACACTTTCGCATCTGTTACAAGCTGTGACTGCAACCATGCAGAGAATAATTCTAATTACATTTGAAAAACATTTGACGTAGTTCTGTGATTTTGTGAATATAGTCAAATTGCCTACAATGCAGTCGTTTTGTTCCTTAAAAATGCAAAAATGCCGCGTTGTGGGAAATCGCGTTATAAGAGACATTAACTTTATACAAAAATTGGGATTCGATTCCAAAAAAGAGAAAAATTGCACTTAATTTCTTTTTAATTATGTTATTAAAGATTGTTTGCTCCTGCTTCGCAAATCTTTATAAATTTCATGTTGCAGGAGAATTTCCACATTTCGTGAATCTCATTGTAACGAATCCGCGTTGTAGGAAAATTTCCACTTTTCCTAAACTGCCTTGCAAAAGTACCACTTTGTAGAAGGTTCACCTGTACTTCAAAACATCATAAATTTGAACGTTAGTGCTCCGATTGGCGCTCAACTCACATGTATCACAATTTTTCGCTTGATGACTAATAGACATTCAGTTTTTTTTTCTGTTCATTAAAGTCAAGACATATTTGTTTATTTAAGTTTTCTTTATTAATTTTGCTTTCGTGCATTGCATATATACAGGTGTAAAGGCAGAAAAACGAGTTAATTCAAGCAAAACCGCACATCATTTCACCCTCCCTATGTTTCAAATTGCATTGGTCCAGCTCCATTGGAAATACCCAAAAGGTTTCGGTGATCCGTCAGTCAGTGAGTGCCAAAAACTACAATTTTCAGACATTCGTACCATGAAAACGACTACACTTAGCCGTATGAAATTTTGAACACAGCCTTATATCGGCAATTTTAACATACGTGCATGCATTTGAGCCCTGTACAAGAACTACGTACGGAAATAAAGGGGGTTCAAAAGTAGCTCGAAAGGGTTCGTGTAAATAGCGCACAGCGCGACTGGTTGAGGGCCGAATGCCGCCTCTTTGCACATCCGGAACTGAATGACGGAATTATTCAGGACTTGTAAGTGTATTGTCGTCAGCCAGTTCTGTTAGTCCTAATGGCGAACGTGTAAGAACTCCCCGTGATCACCCGAGATCTTTTTAAACTTGTTATTAAACAGACTCAGCAGTGCTTGAGGGAAGATCATTTTCAGATGAATTCAGTGCCACATTAGAATTAAAATAGAAGAATTTTCAAAGTTAACGGATTTATTAAAGAGCTATGAGTGAAAAGTGCATAAACAAATTACAAGCGAATTTATGGTATTTGTTTTGTATATATAATACAAATTCATTTTTTAAAAAACTAAAAATTGATTTTAATACTTACAATTTTTTGTTTTCTTAACATGCAAAAGAAAATTTTATTCATGGCTTTACTCTCGCCCGAGCGCTTTGAATTAATGTTGAGGTCTCCAACTTAAGACCACAGAGTCTTTTAATTCAACCGAAGCCAAATTTCACAATTACAAAAAGTTGATTTTGCAGACTAAACAATGGAAGTGTGCTATTTAAAAAAAAATTCAGTTACCTTTGACTTCATAGAATTAAATAATTCAATAATAGTATAATAGTAATTTCCCGTGGGACAGTCCTGTATGTACCACTAGTAATACATGCCGGCGTCCTTTTAGGTCCAATAACATATCATATCTCGTTTTTCTCTTTTTAGAATAAATATATGAAAGGATTTCAACACAGCAATTCGAATATTCTAGATTTTGCAAAGGCTTTCAGTCAAATATTTTAAAGGAAGCCGTTTTAAAACTTTGTTACCTCATTATTTTAAATTTTCCCATAAAGCAGAAACAACAAAAACAATTTTCAGAAGTATTTATTTCAAAAGCGTCTAAAAACTCTAATGTTATAATAAAATACTGTATACATACAATATAATACAGTTAATAATGATCTTTACAACATTACATTAATGTTATGATGAATTTTAGTAAAATACCTAGACCTCCCCCTCTTCCGAATCTGGAAATAGCAAAAGCCTAACAAATTTTTCATCTACTTATGAGTGTTTGTCTCCTTTTAACTTTAGTTTAAAAATTAGAATGTCTTCGCTATCATTCAGGTGACAATAAGTGCAGTCATCTGTTGTGTACGTTTTGACCATATTTTTTTACATTGTCCTTAAAAGTAGTAGTTAATTTTCTGATGTTTTTTGAAGTGTTAAGTAACGAATATGTTTGCATCATGCTAATCGCTTCAATTAATGTAATCGAATTTAAATGGTAACAACACCGGGTTCTGGTTGTATTAAAAACTTGTTATTTTATTTACAAAAAATTTAGGCTTCCGCTCTTTACGTCAGAACCAAGATATTTTTATTTTATAATCTCTTTTAGGATCCAAATGTTTTCTTTTCAATTGTCAAAGAAATATTTCCTTTCACGAATTACGGTTACAAAAGATTATTTAAAATTGTTTTAATTTCGAGAGCACTTGTCACATTGTGATTTATATTTTCCAATTAATTCTTATCAAAATGCAAGGAAATCTGATACAGGTCGTTACAGATCGATGTAAAAAATCGTCATCTTCAATATTCTTTACAATACTCGTAATTACATGAAATTATAATTGTTTTATTAATAATACTATCGAAAATTAAAAACTCAATCATTAAATTATTTGAAATTAATATTTCATGTTTTTCAGTAAACTTTTCCTAAATCCTTATTTAGCTATAAAAAATTTACAAATTGTAAGAAAACCTGATTAGTGAAACTGAAATAAAATTTATATTAAATTAGTAATTCAAAAGAGAATCGAAAACTCCAAAAAATGGACACGAAGATGAAAGCATTGTTCTTATTGAATTCCAATAAAATCTTAACTTTTAACGCAGTACTTTTTCAAACTTTACTCTAATTATTTATTTATTTATTTGTTTATTTATTCTTGTTTCTCGAACAATTGTTGGTTTCTCCAAATCATGTAGCCTGGCATTAGTTAGATAATTAGAACTTGTATTTTTTT
The DNA here is from genome assembly GCA_001932985.1 of Proctacanthus coquilletti. Lineage (NCBI taxonomy): Eukaryota > Metazoa > Arthropoda > Insecta > Diptera > Asilidae > Proctacanthus > Proctacanthus coquilletti. The sequence continues at coordinate 174,232 of MNCL01000187.1, read as the reverse complement.
ATAAAATAGTCCGATTTATGGACTGCATATAATATATAAGAATGCCACACTTACATCTAGGGTCCGAAAATGTAGAGGGGAAAGTCATTGGCTAATATTCGGGTAATTTCCTTGAAATTAATTAAGTTCGCCAAGACATTTGATAATAGTAGAGAAAATGTTGGCCAAGTGCTCTCTATTTTTTTGGTATAAGTAAAAGTAGTAATTCACAAAAGCTCCCACAGATTAACTCGATTTGAAAGAATTCACGTGAATTATTAAAATTTTAATAAATCTCAAATACGCCTCTATGAAATATAGAAACTCTAACTCTAATGAAGCTTCCTTTTAAGCGCTATAATTAACAACATTTACAACTAATTTAATAACAAACTTTGTTTCGCCTTGGTGTTATTCATAAAAATCTTCCATTTAAGTGACAAAATTAACGGAAAAGTTTTTTTAATCTTTAGTTTTTTTTCTTAAATTTATCTATTTCAACAAATTCTTCGTCTTCTATTTCTTTTTTATGATGATATCACAGACTTTTACAATTAATATTACCCACATTCCATTAATAAATGATTCGAGCAGGAGGATTACGAGGAGACAGCAGTGGACCTATGAGAGGGTTCTACTATTGACCTGATATTCAATGTACTTCGTTAAAATTATAATTGAAATAGATATTTTTATAATTCGATTATAGCATTTTTAGTTTTTTTTCCTTTAAATACAGCTTTAGTGTTTTTCGTATAGTTTAATTTTTGGATTACATTTGAAATAGTTTTAAACTAAGAGGACGCTCTAAGGAATTTACAAACAAAAGGAAAGAAGCCTGATAATAATGTAGTATTAAAATTCAAAACAAATTATAGGATTTTTGATTGAAATATTTGCTGTAAAGATATTTCTTCAAATTTGACAAAAGAGCACAAAAATTAAAATTTCTTTTCGACAGAACTAGAGATAATAATTGTGTTTATATTTTAAGTTCTATATTTAACTTCATTGTGTCCGTTACACTCAAGATAAAATCATTTTCCATACTCTGTTTATATTCAACAAATTGATCGATTAGATAATTTCAATAAATCAGTACTTGAGTATTTTTCGTAACTTCGTCAATTATCTTTCGCTTCACAATGTTAAAATGCTTTTTGAGCATTTTTTTTAAACATGATCTATAACACTCTTACTTTTACGTGCTAAGTGTTTTACACTTTTTGAAGTATATATTTTCAGTGTTTACCAAAATTTTGTCAAAACTTTAATAACCTAATTGCAATTACAATGGTTAAATTTAAGAGTTTTGCTATTTGATTCCAGATGAAGGGATTTTTGAGCTACTTTTAGGAGTCTTATGAAGAAAATAGTAAAATAAATAAATTTATTTTTGCTTTATTATAGCACTGCTTTCTTATGTACTTTTCAGAAAATATTAATTTAAATTAAAGACTGGGGATCTCTTAAAGTCAAATCATTGAAAACAAACACTTTTGTGTATATGTACGTATGAACTGCTGGATCATATTGATATGATCGTGAAATTAACGATACGCTTATTCAAAAGAGATTTTTCAATATATTATTTAAAATACGTGGTATTTTCCCTAAACGTTCTTCTATATTAATAGTCAAAACATATTTAAAGCTTTTCTTTTGCCCTTCAAAAATTAACAAAAGTACTAAAGTACAATTAAAGTGAATACAATATAAGTTAATTTTATTAAGACAAATTATACAAATTTGTCATTCCAAGAATAGATTGTGTTCTGGTCGATTATGATTACTTAAAAGTTTACATCTGTCGTAAGTATTACTTTTTGTATTGTAAGGACAAATAGGAATTTATATAATACACTGAATTCTGGAGTTTATTTGATTTTACAAACCAAGATGAAAAAATATTATTGCAAGAGCATTCCCTTAGTACATGAAAAGCATTGTGGGAAAGTAACTTCATTGACACAACAATCTCATCATATTTTTTTATATATAAAAACACAGCTGTATGTAACAACGACGGTTAAATATATGTTGGATACTTGGTAACTTATGCGTACACGTAGGTATATTAAATATCTTCTCTTAAATCTTTTGTAGTTATTAATTGAGTGTAGGCCCTGTGGAAACATGCGACGATATTTGGCGCCAAATAATCGAAACTCAAGGTACACAAGAAAAAGTAACGAAAGATATGTTTACAAAAAGCAGTTCTGTCCTCTAGCCAGAAGTCAAAGAAAAACTTATCTTTTTACTTATCCACTTACTTAGTACTGCAGTTATTTGTTGTTTTTTTTAAGAGTATAGAAGGATTCGAGTGGGTTTTTCTGTGTGGCATAGGTGGTTTGCAATTCTATCGATTTGCGGCGTTTTATTGGTGAAGATATTGATGAATGATTTGTATCTGTGGCTATATTTACATAGTTTTCCTCTTGTTTGCTTTGTATAAATGAAATGGCCTCATTCTGGTGGAAAAAATATGTTTCGTCTTCCTTCATTAATTAAAAAGCCTAGCTGGTAACGATTTCAGTTGTTTTCCTGTTTGATCAAATATTGCGTATAATTTATTTTTACGAGATAATTTATTTGCCTGATTTTTTATAAGCTCCAGTCTACAATTTATTTACGAATTGATTGAGTTCAAAAGAGGATTGCATGTGCCCTTTTTTCTTTTTTCTTTATTATTGCAATGATAAGAATTTATATTCTTCTTATCTTTATTAACCACACTTGTTATTTGACTACAACTTAGTAGTTCATCGACATAAACATAAAGTATTATTATATCACGTTCAGCACTCCGTCTAAAGAAAAAAAGAAAAGAAAGAAAGAAAGTAAATATAATTAAAAAAAAATAGAAAGAAATGTTCATTTTTTACAACTACTGCAATTATTTTATGCAGATATTGACAAAGTATGTAAGCGGATTTGGCACGTACTCAGGAACTTTGAAGGAAATCTACAGAAATTAAGAAGTTTATTAAAGATCTCACTTATATTAAGCCTTTCAAACCCCCAAAAATTTTTAAGGCTACTTAACCATGTATTTCACAACACATGCCAATTAAGCTTTTGTTCCTGTTTTTTTTTTTATGGGTGTAAAAAATAGAACTATGTAAAAAATTAAACTTTTTATTACTTGTCAAACAAATTACATACTTTTGAACCTGACTGGCTATGCCGAACACGTAGTGAAATGTTGAACTCATTTTAATGTTTCTTTACACAAGCCACAAGTGTTTCAGAAATACTTCCAAATCATTCCCAATAAAAGAAGTTTCTACAATACTGACGTCGATAACGAGACAAGCCTTTCCACAGTCGGCATTACTCTTTCACTAGGATTTTGTGTACGTTAGTAATAATTACACAGGAAAATTTTGTTAAATTCAGTATTCAGAGGCTTTTCTTTTTTCTAAGCAGATTATTAATATTCTTTTATTCCATTTTCAAATTTCCTTTTCTCAACCACGAGAAATTTATTAAAAAGTAGGTATTTAAAAGAAATTTTGCATACAGAATATAATATAAGCCGACCGTAATACAGAGGATCCAGTTTGATACAAAATTGTAATTTTATGCTATAGCTTAGACAAGATTTTTAGGAATATTATAGGTTTAATCAGATTATTAGAATATTTATATTTTTTTTAAATGAACCAATTTGCAGAATTTTGAAATATATTATATTAATTTTCAATTAGTAAACTCCAAGATATAAAGAAGAAACGTAGAAAAATGGACAGACGCAACCCTCTTTTGTTTAGTAGCACTAACTATCTACACTGGTTGCCGGTAATAGAGAATGAGATTGATGATAATGATTGAGAGACGAAAGAGAATTAAAATGAATCTACATCTCGTTTTGTTCTGGATTTTTGAAAATTTTTATTAATAATTTCACTTAATTAACAATTAATTATTGTTTTCGTTGTATCACTATAATAGAAAGTGTTTCACTTGTCGAACTGTTGGTAGTCTGCCTTGAGTCAACGAGTGCGGTGATTGCAAGTCTTAGCATTTCCAAAAGTTCACGAATTGATCTTATTGAGTAGGTTTTAGCTGCAGAAGCACACTAGAGTAGTGTCGAAGGTCGTACTGATTGAACATGTTTTTATTTTCATTCTATCTAAAATAGTACTACTGTATCGATTTCACTTTTAAGTCATTTTTTTTCTTTTAATTTACAAGCGACAATGTTTGCGGAAACATATGCCAAAAATTTATAAGTTCAATTTAACTTTTGTATAGAATAGTTTCCCTCAAGTATTTCGTAAGAGTAGCGATTGCGATTTATGAGTTCTCCTTCGTCATTCTCTCCTACTAATCTTAAATTACTGTTTAAAAAAACTTATGTATAATCGCTAATTTACAAATCTCACTCATAATTTATGTCTAGATTTTTGTTTATGTTCTTATTTCGTTCTTTTATAAGTCATATATAAATTAGAGTTTTGTTTTGCGTTTTAATAGTCGACAAAGTTCCGCTAATTGCAATATTTCTATTCCCCTGAATTAATTGGGTGAAAACATAAATTTCACCGATTTTTTAGCAACAATTTTTTTTTCACACTTCAACGATTCTGATTTAAATTTATTTTGTTTTTTAATTCGAATTCACATTGGGCTTCTTTTTAAAATACCTACAAAATTGTTTTTTAATTGCTTTCCTATTTAACTTAGCTCTCAGTATGGATGTCAACTGGTCTCAATTGAAATTTTAAATAATGGAGGAAATGTTGAATTTTACAAGCAAAATATATCCAAGAAAAACACTAGTCAAAAATAATACTTTTGAAAAGTAAAAAATTACCTAATTAATTAATAAAACTATGATTACATAGAGGTCAAGGGAAAATTTGTATCGAACAAAAATATTGAATTTAAATTAGGTTAAATATATTAAACATTTTTATTTCAAAATTTCTAGAAAACATGAAATATTAGATGGTTAAAAAGTTAGCTTCACCTTATTACTTTTGAATAATTGACTTATTGCTTAACAAACTTTGAAGATGGTAACTTTTTCAATTATTTTCAAAAACGAGTACCGTTCCGACTTGCAGAAAAATTTAACATTAGAATGAACGATAATAAAAAAATATCTTCTATAAATTTATTATTACACCAAGACATTCTTTGGTACATTTTAACTACGTAAACTTTAATATACAATCTGAACCCTGCCTTTTTCGCTTTATCCTTAATTGTCCTTAAATGTTGTTTCATATGCATACACATTTATTTATTAGGATTAATTTGTGTTTTCTAATTTACCCGATACTTGTCGAGTTTACGTAATCTTCTTCTTGTTTACTTGCTTCACTATAAAAATATAATAATAAAAATTAACATATGAAAGGGTTTTGTAAACAGAGTTTCTTTTATGTTTTAATGGCTTTTATAAAAGAACAAAATATTCGTATTATATTCGACTGATTTCAAATTAACATTAGTAATGCTAATCATTTTAAACAGTTCACATCCATATTGAGCGCAGCAGACTAAAAGACACTCCAAAAATGACGACAATTACAAATATAATTTTAAACGATCGACATCAATAGTAAATGCACTGATTTTTTTATTTTTCATGTTGCTTCTGTTGCCGTAATTAGCTCGTAAATTTAAATGGCTAATTTGCACGTTGAGGAGATTTCGCGCCCCTATAAATATTTATTGATTTTTTTTTTATTTATTTGAATTAAGCAATTTTAGCTCGGATATTGCATTTAATAGACTACTTCTAGAATGTCGTTATTTACAAGTGTACGTTTGTGTCCTGTGTTTAGTAATTTTGTGTCCGTGAGATATTTTTTCAGCCGGTGACCAGCACGAAAAGAAATAAGGACCATGTTGATCACACGCTGTTGAAAAAATATCGTGTTTACTGTCCTGTGTAAATGTTGTACATTTTTTACGTTTTTTTTTTTTTTATTAAAAAAGAATCCGCTTAAAATTAGTGTCAATGCTTTACTAGTAATCATTGTAATAATGTCAATTTAAATAATTCACTAATATAAATTTCAACAATGAAAACTTAACGGCTCTAGTCATCTGGGTCCAATCCGATTAGTTCAGCTTGCAGACGTCCTTTTGTCTTGCAACAAATTGTTAAACAAAACACCCTCAATGCAAGTCGAAATTGCGGCGACATAGTTGTCATTATAACGATTTTCCAAAATGAATTCAACACACCGATCCATACTAAACCGAAATTGATCAGGTTGTTTTGTATAACAACACCGGTTACCAGCTCGTAAATTCGAACACCGATAAACGGCAGCCACGATATCCAAAAGGCAAAGACTAATGCGAACGACATCATATGACTAGGATTCGATAAGTTTTCAGCTAAAGCGGTTGCGTACTCTTTATCGTGTATAGGGGCACCAGATCTTATCTTACGCATCATAATAAATATATAGCCATAATTATGAACAATTGATATTACGCTAGGACCTAACACTAGAATAGCGAGTGTGGCACTGTAGGCAGCCATGTTGCCCCAATCTAGCATACAAACGTGCGAGTCGCCGTGAAAAATCGGTGTACTGTAGCCTAGTAATGGAGGACAACATAGCATCGCTGCTGATATCCAAGTAAATGCCATCCAGCACTGGCATCTGAAAAGGAATCCATTTAGTGATAGAACTATTGTTGTTTTTTTTAGAATAGCTGAGATATCCACCTCGTTTTCGTTTGGATCGTCTCATACCGTAGAGGCTTTCTTACTGCTAGGTACCTATCGACAGATATCCACATGAAAGTATAGACTGAAATCGACCACAGGGTAACCTCTAGATATCCGGTGAAGCGGCAGAGCACATCGCCATAAACCCAGTCTCCGACCAGTGCCGGGTACACCGAAAGTGGAACGATCATTAAACCGCATAGTAGATCGGCGGTCGCTAACGACAACAAGTAATAATTGATGACCTCAGTTGGACCTAGGGAAAATAAGACGTCTATCAGATTAAAGGACTAAATGTATAATTATTCAGGTTTGATAACTACAAGATAATTAAGTTATTTGGGTATTTGGTAGTTGTATCCACGGAAAGGCTACAGGTTCATTACCCATTCTCGTAGGTTATAAAAATTTGAAACAATGATTTTACTTTCGAAGCTAACATAAAGTCGATCGATGACCGATTTGAAGCTATAAATGGCTTATATTTAAAAGTTTGTTCGTTATAAAAGAATAAGGTCTAACAGTGAGAGCTTCGTAAAAATCTACCCAATGCCCGATTTTATTCCTCGCTTACAGAGTTTAATTTGCAATATTATATAAAAGCATAAAATTTAAATACAACAAGTCTTTTAATTCTACATAAGCTGGGGTTTTAATTTTTGCAACTCTATTTAAATCACTTATTTCCATTTAGACCAGACAAATAAAAATGTTTGTTATACAAAAAATGAAAAAATGGCTTAGTGCTATAGGGTCCGCGTTCACACAGCACAAGAATAACGTGAGTCAATTCCGTGTTTTTTAAAGGAAGCTCTGGAAAAATCACCTTAATACCTTGGTTTAATTATAATAATAATTATATAATTTATAAAAATGTAAATACAAGGAATTTTCAATTTTTTTAAAAAATATATTAAAAATTACTTTAAAGTCATGGACTTTTTTGTGACTATTGCAGTTAGTGTTCTAATTGGGAATGTTTTAAAATCTCAAATGTGTATTAAAATTTAAATAATCTGAAAAGTGAAAAGTAATTATATATCTAAAGAGATTTTTTGATGGAGACTAACAAGTCTTCTATGATTATATGAGTATGTTCTTTTTGTTTTTTGATAACACCTGAAATTTAAGGGTAGTATTTTCTTCAATTGATCACATTAATTAAGATACTTAATAATTATTTCATATCTTAATATTTTCTAAGACTTTCGAAATGTTTTTTTTATGCTATAATTGTGAGTCAGTTTTTATTATGTACTACATTTTGTATTATAAAGTAATCATAAGTAAATAAATCAGTAGTTTCATAAGTTTTGAAGTAATATTAAGAAAAATTCACTTAGGTAAATTAAATTGTATACGTATTTAAACTTTCATAATAAAAAATGGGCGAAGGCTGGAAAAGGGCGATGTTCTTCCTATTTAAAGTGTATGGTTACTTTTTAAATAATTATATTTAATCGACGCAAAAAGCAACATTTGTTTCTTTCATTTACAGTTTATTAGTGTTGGATGAGAGCACTGTTCATTTATATGCTTGATTTCACGTTTTTTACTTCTGACTTTATATTGTATTTTAGAATTTTAAATGGTTTTATTATTTTTAGTACTTTAAATATACATTTGAATACATCATCACGACATACATTTATTGGATTTGTTTATATAAAATTATATTTTTCGCTTTATTTATTATATTATAGTTAATTAAATTATATTTTGATTATCATTTTTGTGCTGCTATATCTATAAATTATTCGGATAGTAATACAAAACTAAAACTTTGTGATGTATTATGTTATTTTACTTTTTATAAATTTTTTTTATATAATAATATTAAGATTTTGTATTTAATTTATACATGTTTCATTTGTTGAGTTGAACAAATGTTAACTATTCAGAATTTACACAACAAAGAAAAAAGAAGGAACTGAGGAGATACTAACCTCGGAAATTAAGGTATGTCGCGATGATACAGAGGTTCGAAGTGACTATGGCGATGCTCAAAACGAGTATTACAGCTGCTTGCGTGAAAGCCTCCAGTGTTGAGCCGTAGACCTGCAGGTTACTCAAAGCCTGCAGGGGCATCGTAGCTCCTGTAAGTACAAGAAAATCAAGACGATTTGTAAGTGCATGGTGATACCTGATCTTATCAGGAAGCAGATAGTCTTTTGCTTCCGTGTTTTTATTACTAAGTCGACGTTAAACCAATTAGGCAACAATTGCACACTTCGCGGCCACTCTACAAATCGAGCGAATTACAGACCCGTCGAACTACAATTCGGAAGTGTTCTAGACTTTCAGTAAATAACGACACTAGACCAGAGTCTTTTGCGTGCAAAGGTCGCTAATCTCCGGGGACAGAGGTGGACAACATGCCCAAGTTCTGTTTAATCACATGTTGATGAGCAACACCGTGCCCGTGTGTCACACATGACTTGGGTTAATTGTCCGCACGGGAACCAGGTGTCCGATACCATCTCGAAATGCCTTCCGTCGCTTACTGCGAAAAATTAAAGGGCGTCCCGACGGAGATCAAAGGGTGGCATCGAAGTGTGAAATTCGCCGGAGCTCACCTGTGTTCGACTCACCTTACATCCGGTCATGACGCTTTGCTTATTTATGGAGTTGCACCACGCCACCCAGCGAAGCCGCAGCAGGTAGGGCTGAACATTGGGAAGGCCGGCTTCTGGGGACTGGGGGCGTAACGAACAGGCTAGTGCTTACGGCGGCCAGCTCTCTATAGACTCGGGTGCCAGCTCTCCAGGTAGTAATGGCTCCCCTTGGGATTGATAATTTCCACGTTATTGATTTATTTGTTTAATTACTTATTTAAATTGGCTGGGATGGAATGCGTAGACTACCCTTGCCGGCGATGTCACCCGATAGCCTTCGATTTGCCCCACTTAGACGTTTCGAAGGCCTCACTGGTGGTGAACGCTCCAAATCTATTTATAGAAGACGGGCACTGCGCTCCTTCGGTTGTAAATATAAATTCTAGTGGAAGATTGAGATTTACGATGAGTTGACACAGTTACTAATCTTTCGATTTATTGATTTATCTGGTTACGTGTTTCAGCTAGGCCTCGAGAAGGTCAACCTAGTTGGTCTATATCGTTGAGCTGGGCTCCTTTGCGTGTAGAATTTCCTCAAAAAGCCATCAAACGTGTCTTTTGTCACCGTTCCATGTCTTACACCTGAAACAATAGCCAATTCCGATTATTCAAAGTAATCCGGATTACCTTGAGAGCAAGGTTTTTGTAATTAATACACATCTCTAAAATTTTTACTACATATAAAAAACAGTAAATATGAGTATTGCAATGTCAAACATGACATTTAAAATTATTGTGATTAATTCATTATTGTAATTGAAATTGAAAAAAAACCATTTTGGCAAACAAAAAACTGTTCAGTTATAAACAAAAAGTTATTTACAAAAAAAGTCTACTTTTCCCGTGAAACCGGTGTTAAACTTTAAACAATTTTCTTACATTCCGTTTTACTAAAAATAATAATATTAGTTTTTCAAAACTAATATTTTTGGTGGAGAAGAAAAATAATTTTAGTTTTGTTGCCATAGAAATAAATATCTGTTTTTTTAAATAAAAAAGACAAGTAACTTGTTCCCCAAATTGTCTTCCTTTTTTGAATTATATGGATTTATGCACTTTCCAAAGAATTTTGTAAATTGTCTTACTACAATCCGCAGCATAGTGAAAACGAGAAAATCCAAGACTTCTAATTATGACTTCAGGATTGTTTATCAATTATTCGTCTTGTAATTCGATAAAGAACTCGTTTACTTATAAATGTTATAGAATGTATTACGTATTACAAACCGCATTCTAGATTACTTCAGAATTACAAAATTACGTACTTTTATATTTTAAGGATTGCGCATTCACATTTTAGTACCGACGAAATTATTTTACCTATGCCATAAAAGTTTTGAAGGACTTTGTATTAAAGTTAGGTTTAAAAATATTTCGAAATTATTTAGCCTATCCCAGCAACTGAATCCTTATTCGTCTATAAAACTTATAGTAAATGAGACGATAAATTCTCTTAAAATGTAATAAAATTAGGAACATGTAAAAGTTTCTTGTAATAGACACTCTAAAAATTGAAAAACCATTACAATTTTTATGAAAATAAAGATATTAGTTAAAACTGTAAGTATTTCTGTATTTTAGATATGGAACTTACCTAAAAGCTACACTTCTGAGGATTTCAGAATTTCTTTGCTTTAACAATGAAAAAAAAACGGCTATTTAAAGCAGTCAACAAAACTCTAATGGACTGATTCTTATTGGAGGTTATTTTCCCACCTCACAAATGTTTGCAATTTCAATTTTGGTATCTAATTTATTTAACATCCGGAGTAGATCCTATAAAGACTGTGCATTCTCTACCTGGATTAAAATTTTCTACATCAATACACTACGTTTAAAAATACGGTCATAGAACGCCTCCAAAGACTGCAAGCTTAATTCCGACCTTAGCCAAGGCACATTCAAGGTTACAACAAGAAAGCCCTTGCCCTCGAGACGAATATATCAGCTCTGCCGTATTCTTTCCGATGTTCTTAAAAAATTAGCTCGGTGCTAATAGCATAAAATATTTAAAGGCACGAGGGCTGAACTGGTGGTCGATATCGACCGACCGAGTCTCTCTCGATACTCCAATCCACTCCGCCAGGTGCTTGAGTTGTAGATGCAGTGCCTAAGACCCATACCTTTCTAGACGCAGAGCTCGTTTTCTGTTTGTCGAAGTCGAAGGTGATAACGCATAAGCAATAGAATTGGAATAATCTATATTATTTCAAACGTGTTCAGATGTTCTTGACATTACCCGAAACGTGCCGGTAGTAGACAATGTCGTGGGCCATGAATTTTATCGATTCCATAAGCGATGACTCCATTAGGTCCCAGGACCTCTAAATCTATATTCCCTTTAGCGGAATTCCTGGAGGACGGGCGGGCATTACTCAAGAATTTAGGGATCATACCACCTTTAACGATGTACCGCTGAAAGCCGTCCTCGAATCCATATCTAGAATTTGCGAGTGTCCTACTGAGGCAGAGGTTGAATCCCTCATTGGCAAATCCATCGGTTCTGAGACCTTACATAAGGCCATAAACAGCGCTGCGAATAATGTTACCATCATCTTACTTTTTTGAATCGCAGCCTAATATGGAAACCAAAAGGAGGATCTTCGCCTCTGCCCAGTCCAACTGCCAGAGGTGAGTGGTTAATGAAAGCGGATATGTCTTAAGCGATGCCATAAAATTTTCAAGGAGGGGTACACCTCGCCCAGATGGAAATAGGTACCGGCTGATGCTCTGAATATTTTAAAGCCCCTTTCATCTGGAAATTATTCATAAGCTCGGGGAGGTACTAATGGGGCTCAAGGGCTTCGTACATGTTACACACACGGCGGATTCAAGTAGTTGATACATTTCAGACCAGTTGACGTCACCTTAAGTTGTTCCGTATGCATCCAAAGCCTCAAAGGAGGGAGTGCCTCTAACGCGTCACTACGCCGGTCGGGGTTTTTCCTAATTAGAAAAGTGTTTTACGTTAATTACACAAGCCATAATTATTATTATTAAAACATTATTGTTTTTAATTCAATCTTTATAATCCAGTTCTTTGGCATGAAGTGCAAATAATAAAAACAACACACAAAAAAATGGTTTTGTGTTTTGTCTTAGGTTTTATGGAACAAGTTTTTATTTTGAGAATGATTAAATCCTATGACAAATAAAAAGTTTGGAATGTTTATCTACCGGTTGAAATTTCAAATCAGTAGATAAGAGAGGCGAAGAAAAAAAAGCAAATAATTCTTTATACTTTCCCATAATTTTATAATAAATAATAAATGAATGATGGCTGAATATGTTGTGCTAAAATTATTTTTTGGTTCATATTTAAATTATAAAAAATGAAATTCAGTTCTAATACAATTTTCTTGCTATTGATTGTAAAAAAGAGTGTTTTAAGATAAACTTGAGGGTGTATTTCTTCATGGATCTAATTGTGAAATTTGATGTAGGTATATTTTGGCCTATACTTCGATAGGGCTTTGCAACTGGTTTAAGGACGATTCGGTTGTTTTTAAGAATTTTTAAAATTGTATGTCCAATTTTATACTTGCAAAACATTTAGCTTTACAATTGTTGTAGCATATTTTTGTAAAACATATAGAAAAGGTAGATATAATTATCATTTTGACTGGTACTATACATACAAAAATATAACAAAATTAAAATTGAATATCTCAATTAACTTATAACCAAAAGGTAGACCAAAAACACTTTCATGATTAAGACATATTTCATGGGATAAAAAAAGAAGGACTAATACAAAAAGAAATAATATTTTTGTATCATATGGTCTTGTTTATGATGTACCCTGGCAAATATCACTATAAGATCTTAGTTTAAGTTGCAAAACAACAAATGCTATATGTAAACAATACCATTAATATTTTTGTGAATTGTTTTTATTTTTTTTAGAAGGTATATGGAAAAAGTTCAAGTGGTAGTTGCAATGTCTTTTCGATTGTACTTCTAAGATAGTATTTGTGCAGAGTATCAAAGGATGTTGTATGAAATTATAGTCAGAGTAGTCAAATTAGAGAGTAAATGCAGGTACGGTATATTAAAATTCTTTCCATTTTACTAATTAACAAATTGAAGGAATATTGATCGAATGACGGGGCATAGAGACAGAATTCATAATACGTGGGAAAATAATTGTACAATATTCGTCATTGTCAATTTTGTCTTGAATGGGCGTAAATGAGGGCTGCTTATCAATCTCGCAGCATTGGTTAGCTCGTTAAAGGACACGATAACCGCCCAACTTGGGCCGCAAAGTGACGAAAGATTAAAGTGAAATTTTTCCGGAGAGTTAAGTGCTGTGTCATTCACTAAATGATGTCACATTAAGTAAACGTTCTTCCTCCGGCCGGCAATTTTCTAGTTCGACTTCCATTTTTGCGAAAAATTGGCAACATGCTATGCGCGCTCGGAAGCAGAAGAGACATCCTTTAGTAGCATCTATCTTCGGGAAAAGTTGAACTAGTGACATTTATTAAATTTGCTTTTTTTTAATAGAGGCTGGGGACAGGACGAGGCCGCAAATCATGTTAGGAATCTCCCTTCTGCACGCTTGTGTTTCCACCAGAATTGCCCTTATGGCCTCTGCCTGTGATTTGGGGCTGGGCCGACCCACCTAACCACCATATTAGTTCTCTGTTTTCCACGGATGTGGGGTGCACGGAGAACAGCTTTTGTGATGTGACACTCGCAGGATATTAAAGTTGGCGGGAATCAGGAATGCATGCTAGACCGTTGTTTCTGACGACTAGGGAGCAGAATTGAATGGAATTCTAGAAATCAGAAACGACCAACTTTCAATTTGTTTCACCAGCCGTCAGCTGCAAAAGGCTCACTACAGAGGATAAAGTATGAAAAGTGTTACGTTGAGCTGTTCCCCATCTGTAGGGTGCCCGAGCCAGTCCTCGAAGTGTTCCCAGGGAGGCGCAAAGTTGTTTGCTCACAGCCCCTCTTAATACTACCCATTGTCGGAGTTCATAGAAGGGCACTAGCATAATCGGTGGTTCTCTTAAACCTTACCCAGAAATACGTCGAAACTTTGATTCTCTTCCAGAAGATTTTTGTGATTTCTGCACTTACTTTTGAAATTTACACAAAATCCCTGTTAATCGCACGAAGGAGTAAGAAATAAATTAAGACTTCCATCCAACTTCATAAAAGTGTTCCCGTACTATTTCTGATATTTAATTTGAAATAACTAAGTTATCAAATATATCAAAGAAATTATCAAAACAACATGAAAATGTTTTAAACGTTTTCCTGACCAGTGAACAATGTAGTTATATGATCGACGCTATTAGGTCATTTGTCCTACTTTTACTAGTTTTGTAAAGAACAGTAAAAACTTTGAAAAAATTAGCATTAGATCAACATTTAAAAAAAATTGGTAATAGTATTTTGAATGATATAGCAGTTTAAATTATATTTCATGTGTGTCTTCAAATTAATTAAATAACTCCATTAACTACTTGTGTTTTAGTACTAAAGCTTCAGTAATATTTGTCCAAAAAATACAGACGAAGCAAAGACGTCGAATGAGATACTATGAGCTCAGAGGATTATTAATAATGTGTTTTCAAAAAATCACAAACTTTTTTATTGATTCGTATCGAACACAAAATAATTGACGTCAGGAATAGGATAAAAAATCTCATGGAAACATATACATATATTTTTACAGATACCTATACTTTGAATAATTTAGACATTTTAAACGATATAACTATAAAAATACCGATCGCCAAGGACAAGGACAAGGAATGCAGATAACGATGTAGATGATTGTTTTGGGTTAACTGTTGAGTTACTTTAACAACTATATGTGTTAGGTCCAGTCCAAGGGCAGTGGAGGGGAACATGAAATTTCCATAGATTGGAGGCAATAGTATTTCTGGAAAACAGAGGGAATTATAGACGCGAGCTCAGCAAGTGTGAAATCAAAAACGTTGTAAAACTTGTTACAAAATTACATTGCTAGTACTTTTTAAGTTACAAATAGTAAGAAAAACAGACGTCAATTTAACTTTTGATGTTTTCGTTTATTTTCTTACATAAAAACCTACCTTTTGTCACGAGTATAGAAAATAAAACGACACTTTTACTTTTTACATAATTATTCTGAAAAGTTGTTAGCCTTGGAGAGTTGTGCTTCCCATATTCATAATTGTAGAATCGTCCTTCGTATAAAATTTGCGATGTGCCTCGAATACCTCATTTCGGCAGGGAACGATGTTGCTATAATAATTAAAATTTCTTCAGAGGCATACCCGAGAACTCAAAAACTAATATCGTGGAAATGGTTTTTGAATGCAAATGACACAGCACATAGCCTAGGTGTAGAAGAGGTGGTGGAGTTTTCAAAGATATTCTTTCTCCAGCAGTCAACATCCCTCTATCTATTCTGGATGGAATTTGTGATTGAGAAAGTTATGCGGCTGAAAAAATGGCACCAGCTTAACCACTTTCCAAAAGATTGCTCCCGCGAAAAAGTCGCATCGAAAAGCTATCGCATTTTGTAGAACAGGAATATCGTTCGGGACAGGGGAACTCGGAAAGATGGTGATGTTTTTTAGATACAGCTCGAGAGCTTTCAATTTCGTCATCACTTCTAGCCTTTGTCTTTACTTTTTGCTGCGTGAAACCTGACGGCAGCTATGGACAATTTGGGTGCTATGTCAGGCCGATGGCAAGCAGATGGCATGCGTCCTCTTTCGCCACAGTCGCCGCCTGGTGCCTAGGACACACGTTTGCGAACGGAACGGTCGACCCTAGGCCGGGACGACCGTGCGGGCGGGGCCTGAGGGTCTAAATCCTGCAGAGATGAGATAAATATATACGAACGACCTTGTTTTGCCGAATTGCCATAAAAAGGGAAAATGCCATTTTCAGCTTCCCGTAAATTTTCGTTATCCCCGGTACCCGGCTGCTACAAGAGCCATTATGCGCGGCACATATCCCTGGCAAATTGTTAAAATTTAAATCTCATTAAGGCTGCGTATCGATTGTGTACGCTTCTGGCGGAACGCTTTCAATCGGCGGGATACTGCGCCTGCATGCGATTACGGAAATCATGACTACAGCAAAATGCTTGACTGCAGTGTCGCCTATAGTTAGTAAATCATTTCGCCATTTTCGCTTGTCGAATATTGCTTCTAGAGTATAGAGCAATTTAGTCCAACGTCGCAAAAAATGGTCATAGCGCAAGCCCTGAAAGGAAGCAATCATCGTTCAAAATAAAAAAAGAAAACATAACTCAACATAAATTAAGCACATAAATCTGGTACTCTTAGCGACAATGTTTACTCGGCTTTATTCGTCTTAAATGAGGCATTTTAAAAAGAGTCACACAAAATGTTTCCATTTTAAATTGCTCGTGTTTATTGCGTGTAATTAAACATTTTATTTTTCTCAATTTTCATATGAATATGAAGCGCTGTCCGTAAACTTACAATTGGTTCCATTTCCGTAGCACAAACTAAAATAAGCCTGCCTTGTATTGTTTTCTTACTTTACTTTATATTTATTTTATATTTACCGTATTTAATATATAAATATATATTTAAGTCTTGTTTATATTATTTATATTCTACATTTTATGTACATTTACATACGTATAAAGTAGTACTGAAAAATTTTATTAAAATAAACCTAGAAAATTCGCATTATTTGAATATCATAAAACTTCAACGAGAATAAAAGAACAGATTAATCCTCCATTAATACCCGTCCGATATGCCGAGACAAATTTGAGTGACTATTTCGTTTTATGGCGACGACGTTTCAATCATAACGAGCCTTCATCCCGTGTAATGAAGGTAATAATCAGCCGTCAGGAATGGTGTCGACAGAAAATTGCCTATCTGGACTGCACGTTGTCCACCACGTGGGCACAGATTACATTTCTACCGGTGGCAACTAGTAAAGTGCACTCCGCGTTTAAAACTCGCCTTGTTTACGACAGCTCAGCTATTTGGTAAAGCGTCTATGAAGGTCGCGGTGGAGTTATGTGGTCTGGAGTTTATCGGGTTAATTTTATGTCGGTGCAAATTTTTACCAATTAGCGCAAATTATTTGCTGTCATGCGAAACGACATTATCTGTTTTATAATTAGAATGGCCCGAATATTTTTAATTAGTTAAGCTTCTTATCGCGTTTAACTATCTAATGGCTTTAATCAACAAATGAGTTTTATTTTAATATTATAAATTATAATCATTATTTTGGCATGAGTTTTTTCTGAAAGAAGCAAAAAACCAATGTACAAAAATATAAGATGAATTTTTTCGATATTACAACAGGACGATGGAGCATAACAAAAAACTTGCTATAATTTAATTATTTGTTAAATGCAAAATCATAAAATTTAAATTCGTTCTCGAAATATGCTGAAACAATATTTTATATTTTTTTTAAACAAAGAGAAGAGAACATTAAAACATAAGATTAATGTTTATGATATTTTTTCAATCAATGTATTTAAATTTTACTAAAACTGCAATTTAAGACGATATTAAATTGTTGGCAAGAGATTGTTTTTAGTTCCCGGAAAACTATAGTTATTTTCATGTAAGCCTTACTGAAGAGAATTTCCAAAGATTCGGTTCAGAAATAAGACAATTTGATTGAGATTTTAAACGCAAATATAAAATACAAAGGAGTGCTTATTTTGATCTAGGAAAAAGAGCTCTTTCAAACAACAGCCAAAAAACTATTTTTTGTATATCTGACTCCTAGACTGGATGAAGGTAAGCAAGCTTAATACCTACTTTAATTTCATGTTCTTCTATAGTTTCTAAAAAATCGATTGCGATATACAAATAAACGCATGGACAGACATTGTATCATCATGCTTTTGTGCCTTTTTGGTGCGGAACCCTAAAAATACGACTTTTCATTCTATTTTAAAAAGCTTGCTAAAAATAGATCTTTCGACTTTTTTACAAAAAAATCGTACATGAGGCAAATCACCATCAAACATATCGCAGAAAAATATAAGGAAATTAGATTATTAATAAATAAAAAAACAAAAATAAAAGAGAAGGGAATATTTCTATTATTAAGCATGAATGTATAATGGATAAAAATTGTAACTAGATAGTAGAAATTTGTATTATAATAATGAGATATTTTTGTGTTTGTATTTAAACCATAACTTCACAAAATCTGTTACATGTTTTTCTTAAGATATATGTGGTATCATAAATTTATTTTATATTTTTTATTTATTTGCGTACAATTTATTGCTTATATGTCCGAACAAAATTTCTAAATATTAAATATAAACATTTTAGCTTGAAAAAATGGAACTACCCATAATATTTTATCCCTTTATTAGTACAATCATTAAAATTTATGAGAATTAGTTTTAGAAAGGAGAGTAGACGGCGTAAAGGCTCGACCTCGATCACATTAAGGAGAGTGAGAAATAGTCGATTTTTAGTTCATATTTATGTACCTTTTTCTCATGAACTCTTCCAGTTACAATGCTGAAATATTACTCATTTTTTCTTGTAACCTTCATGTAAACTTTATCAAGAGGAATTCGATTTTAAACAGTCTGGAATGGATATACAATTTTTTAAAAACATGTTTTACGAGACCTTATTTTTGTGTGCTTTAATATATCGTTATGGTATTTGGTTGGACATACCCTAAAAAGGCAAAGTACATTTTTAGAGCACAATGTGAGAAATAAAGCAAAGAAAGAAAATTCATTTACTCGTTCTTGAGAAAGAGGTACATGAAAATAAAATGTTTGGGAAAATTGATTTAAAAAAGTGTTTTTTTTAAATATTCTCATTACATTTAAGAGGAATTATAAAAAAAAAAAATACCATAACATCGCATGTTATATATCATTTGAAAGAGCACACTTTGGCGGATTTAAAACTGCAAAAACAAATTAAGAAAATCGATTTTTGTGTCTTGAATCTTTAATTTCCCACTCCCCTTAAGAACGCTCAGGTGTTGGAATAATTTAAAAACCAATTTCAAGAAATTTTAATGTATTAAAGTTCCCGTAGAATGTACTTCACTTTAATTTTCGGTCTATAATTTGAAACTTTCCATTTTTAAAATTTATGTTTTTACTGTACCACTATTGCAGTTATTAATTTAACTAAACGGAGAAAAGATTTCACAAGCTGAACGAATTTGAAAGAATATTGAAATAAAAATACCTTTCAAAGTTTATGCATTTTGATGCTAATGTAAATTCTTAAGATTTAGTAGAAAACTCAGAAATGGCCAGAATAACTAGCTTTTTACCCAAAGTGGTACTCAGTTACTAGGAAGTCCTTCCCGTTTCATAAACCTTTTTATCCCGTACCGTCTTTGCTCGACCTTGCCTTTTTATCTCCCTGGAGGGAATTTTCTTCAGTAAACATCCATTTGAATAAGAAATTCAAATTCAGTTCGAAAGGAGGACAAAACAAGAACCGACTAACATCGCGGAATTCATCAAATATAAAAGTTCTGCGAATTTTAAATTAGAATCGAAGGGCAACGAGAGAATTAATGCCTAGAATTTACTTTCTGAGGTCTCGCTAGGAATTTTATTTATATTGGGCGTAATGTGGCGATAAACTGCGATTAGAAGGTAAATCTCGATTTATAATGGATTTCCGAGAATTTATTGATTTAGTCCCAATTTCTAAGGAAATCCTTAAGATCGAAAGGGCTTCCGGCTTTTGATGTTACTGAATTTGAGGAAGCTATCTCATTCTCTAAAATTACCAAAGCCAGTCTGTACATTCCGTAATTCCTGAAGATTGAGACGTAATTATCGTATAGAGCAGAAAATTAAATTATATTCGGAAGTTCTTCAAACCCCGGCACCTCCAACCCCTGATCACTATCAAAGGTAAGTGCCGTGCCGCATTGATCCAAGGGAGCTCAATGAACGAATGGGGAAGGATAAGATTCCGTGGTCGGATAATCGTGCTTCTTGAAGATATCGACGGCACTTGTGTTCAGGATATATGGGCTAAGGAGGTTCTTTGGTTCTCCTAGAGATGACCAGATGTGATAGATTGCAAAATCACCCTTGAGGGTATATCGATTTGAGCGACTTATCGAACGTATCTATAATGAAAGTTTGATGAAGCAGTTCAATTACGGACAACTGCGTCGAGTATCCTTATGGATTTATGCGCCGCGCACTATTCCCGTTCCTCACAGAAGGTGCTCCACTTTGAGACGCCGACTGCCTTGAATCGACTTTATACTGCGTTATAAAGAAAAAGAAATCCTGGAAATGAAAAAATTATTACAGACAGTGAAATCCACTCAGTGCACCAGTTGGCAATGTTTGAACCTGATTTACATGCATTGAAAATTTCCATTTCACGGCGACATATTTCTGGAAGGAGCTCTTTGAAAGGCTTCTTTCGGGAGCTCCCTTATTTTCTGGAGGAACTGCAGAACTTTACAATTCAGTTTATTTAAGCAAGAAAAAGGACTTAGCAACTACTTTTCTGGGGCAGCCGCCTAAATGCCCCAAATTACGTTGGAAAGAGATAACTTGATTTTCTAAAACCACATGCCACATTATGGAAACAGTCGACTACATCCACGGAAAGATGGATTGGCAAATCGAGCAGAAACCCATTTCGTTCGGTCTTTGCTGACCAGCAAGCGAAATGAAATTCCTTAGGAATCCGTGCAATTCTGCTACCCGTGCACTGGCGAGGCCGTGGTAATCAATAGTCGACAAATTCACGTCTTGCATAACATAGGACGCCCTCGCATGCGGTGCATGCATAAGTCATATCAAACGGCTAATGCAGGGCGCGACCCGGAAAGGGGTGGTTTCTGCCTATTGAAAAGGACGAGGGCGCTAGCACGAGCTGCACATTCAGTCTAAGTATGTGCGAAATCTGATACTATCGTCCCTGCCTCAGTATGCTCACATTCGTGGTTCCTATTCCGCGGACGCTAGGTGCTAGCGGGAATTTTCAGTATCTGGGACACGACATCACAAAAATGGTGCAGAGGCTTTTCTTGAATTTTATAAGATTTATTGCGCTTTCATGCACTAGTTATTTACAGAAATCATTCGAACAATAGGAAGATTGTTCTACTTGCTGCAGGTTGTCCAAGATTGCTACCACGAGTATATACGTTGTATTTTAAAGTATATACGTTGTATTTATAGTGGAAAACCTTTTGCTTTTGCACACCTTTATTTATTTATATATTATCATTTTAAATATTCAAATATTAAAACTTCCAACTCTTAAGCTCAAAACCCAATATCTAGAGAACTAATGAAAGAAATTTAAAAAATGAAATGGCGCTGGGAAGAGAATTTAATAGACTTTAAAATGAGGTCTTACTCTACCTTCTTTCCAATTTAAAAAATACATAAACTTTATTTTCAAGTAGCTTATTACACATTCGTTGAGGTACACCTGTGTGCAGTGATGGATATTTCTGACTTATAAATTATTAAACATATGAGTTTTCTTCCAATTGTTTTTTCAAAGCATTCTATTGCAGCATAATATTTAAGTATTAAAATTAAAGGAAAAGAGAACATCAGTTGTTTAAATCATAAATAAAATGGGCTAAAAAATTTTAAACGAAATTTTTAAAAACATAACTTTCTCGGTTTTTACACTTTCTGCTTTGAGTTAATTTAGAAAATTATCAACAGAAATACCTATTATAATAAATGCAGGCTTTTCTTATTAAATTAAATTAAATTGCTTTTTATTAAAAGAAATAATATTAAATAATAATTTAATAATTTAATAAATTTAAGAAACCTATTTCAATCTTGTTTTATTTCTATGTTTAAACTATAAAATTCCTGTGCTACGTCAGTTACTAACATTTATTACTTATTTAAAATTAAATATAACACGCAATTTCAAAATTTAAAAATTTAACAAAACTTTGCTGTACACCCACGTTAAAAGAATACAGTGAATAAAAATGACTCTTCTAGAAGTACAATTTATTGCTAAATAAGAACATGAACTTTAAACTACTTGTTTGAACTAATTGGAGTTTCGGTCTTTAACTCGGCTTGGTATTTTCATTTAAGATATGTAGTCCACGTCGAAAGATTCTACTAAACAACTTTTTTAGGACGGAAGTGACCTCGAAACTAACTTAAAAAATAATTCTTAACGCCTGTGGTTGATTCTTCCCCAGGATTCTCGTTCTGTCTAATCCTCCTGTTTCTGTGTATGTGATAACGAGGTAAAAAACTCACCTAAGCTTTACCCCAAGCATTTGGGTTTGTCCCTGGAAGAGTGTAGCGTTGTAGACGATACTAGTTTTAACTCTGTACATCACATGAAAGCAAAGAAAACGTACCTGCCTCACCTAAAGCTCAGGTGAATGTAATTTTAGTTTAAAGTACCAGACGTAAAAGTTGGTGACCAAGTACGTTAAAAATATTACCAGAAGCGAAAAGAAAGACGAAGAAGGAGCGAGTTTACTGAGGGTTATCCAGCTTGCCTCATTTGAGGCATTGATTTTCCAAAGAAAGACTGCCACCTCTGCGGGAGATGCAAAGGCAGCCCTGTTTGAGCAGGAGAAATTCATGGGGTGGCCGTGCTCCCCGGTGCCATCTCCTGATTCCTAGGAACTTTCTCGTCGAAAAAGTTCAATTTTCCCGAGTGCGCCAGGTGAGTTATTCGCGCTGTCATATTCCAAAAGCGTGGAAAACAAACCCGCTCCAGATTTATATGCAAAATTCCGATCAATAGCGTGGGGCTGGCGCGGGGATAGTTACCAGGAAGATTTATTACACGGCCAAAGTTTGCATGGGTGTCCATTAAAAGTTTTGTGGACTGCCGGGAGCCACCCACTTCCACCTCATTACGACAAAAGAAAGTAAACAGGACTTCGCAAACAGTTATTTTTCTTGGTGTCATCGGAGCAACATTTTCTCCGGGAATATGGAAAAACTTTTAGATTCGATTTCGAAATGAGGAAAAAAAAACATCGGCGTGCAAAACGCAGCGTTTCGTGGGCGGAGGGCGCCCGGTACACAAAAGGGTGAGAATGACAAAAATGAAAGATGTGAAAGGCAATTTTCTTAGAGGGGAGGGCTGGGATGGATAAACATGCGACTAGACGGCCTCGTGCCGCCGCGACGTCGTCGTGGAAATGTGACAATGTTTTCTTTGTGGCTTGTTAGTGGCTCAAGCGGCACGAAGAAATTCAAAAGAGTTTAACGAGATATTTTTTCTTCATATTAGGGCGCTTCCTCCAAAAGAATGTGCGACTTTAAACAATATACAAAATATTGTAAACTAAACAAAAGATGTCAATTTTATTTAAGTGCCATGGTTCTTTTTCTCAATTCCACTAGGATCTAAGCTGTACGAAGATTAAATTCAGCGCTCTATACTAATACAAAGACTAATTCAGTGTTCAATACTTTTAATGATATTCTAGGGGGTTGGGTAAAAAATTGACTTTTTATACATCCCCAAATTTTATAGTTTGGAAAATGTTTAAGGAATAATAAAATTAACGGATTTATAGGGCTACAAGGAGGGTCGTGTTATGCGTGCTACTTGAGCATGACAAAATTTAAACACTGCTTTCTCGAAATCATACTTCCCAATCTTGTGTCCAAGATACCAGATTTTTTTTTATTGTTTTTTGTTGTTATGAACCATCATAATTTTACATAAATGAGAGCTTTTGTTAAAATAATTAAATAATAAAATAATTAAAAAAAAATAACGTTGAAAATATAAAATTAAAATATTAGAACACGTCTTTAATTTTACAATAAAATAATACAAATTTTTAACTCCTGCTTATTTTTTAATAATAACAACATACTCACCCACGAGAAAGTATAAATTCGTAAAAGAATATTATTTGTTATAATATGTAAACCAAATAGTTTGAGAAGAATTAATTATTGTTTTTTATTTAGTTGTAACGAGTAAATGAACAAATTCTCTAAACTTAGGCTGCGAATTGGGAAAAGCACAAAATTATGGGGCAGCGAACGCAGTCCCTGATGTGTGAAAGGACCTTAAATAGTTGATATTCTTCATACACCGATATACGAAGGAATATCTATTCATGCATAATCAATAAATTTGCAATTTTTATGTCTTTAATTCAAGTGCATAGGGAGAAAGTTTGAATTGCTTTTAATTTTCTCTTTAAATAAATTTCCTACATTTTACAAAATCTTCTATTACTTGATAGCAATATTTCTGTCTGAAAAATAGAAACAACTAAAACAATTTTTTAAAAAATATTTATAAACATATGATTATGCAATTGAATGACAAGTCTAGAAAGTTAAACATCCTTCAATCTTTTCGTTAAATATTTTAAATTTTGTCCACTATTAAGTTAAAGTTCTGTTTAAAGTTTAATTGCTTTATGATATTTTAATTTCAATTTACCCGTAGACTGTTCTGCTGATAACATTTCGAAAATAATTGACATGGAAAAAAAGCTCCTCTGTTTCAATTATTAGCCTTCTGACCTTCTGAAAAACAAACTTGACCTTCTTGTAGCGAATTTCCATACCTGGGCAACAATTTCTCTTTGAGTTTGAAATACACACATGGACTGAAAATTCAATTCCTGGAAATTGACTTTTTTCACTATCGCTTTTGACTTCGACCTCCCTCGGTGAAGTTCCAAGTAAAATAGGTCAAATGTTAATTGAATTTTTGGAGCATCTCATCCCTGCATAGAAACATGGGCATTGGGAACTGCGCCTTATGGGCACCAGCATTCGCCTGAATGAATATGCATTTGGCTAAAATTCTTAGTTGAACTTCATCCACATAATGTTGTAGATGTTTTTAGTACGACAGACTAACGATGCAAACTTTGCAGAGTTCCCTCGACACCGATGACTCTTCCCGAAGTGTCTCCCACAGGGGAGTGACAATAGTTCTAGGGTTCTCAGCTCCTACTAGGGGAATTGCTGCATTAAAACCCGGACTTCTTAGACTTTAGGTGCATTATGCTCGTCCCATGCATTTTGTTGTAGCGCTAGTTTGGACGGTTTTCTTTCGAATTATGGCTACATTAGGGGCAAGACAATTTAAGTTTGATTTATGTTACGAACTTGAGGGGAATTCTGGAATGAAAATGCCACTAAACAGAAATTTTATAACACAAGTTTCCAGCGTTGTGTATATTTCAAAAAATTTTCGCTTTTGAACTTGATTCCTGTTTTATTTTAACATGCAGTTCCTTGTACTTTATTCTCTAAAGATTGTTCTGCAAACTCTAATCGCTAGTGTTTAGTATCTTCTTCTGCTTTCTTGAATAGAAACTAAGGTTACAATTTCATTTTCATTAGTATTTCATCAAGTCCTAAACCACGGCAAAAAATTTTACAAATTCCATACTTATATACAAGAATATTTCTTGCAGTGAATTCTCACTAGAAGAATTAAAATACTATACTATTACCGAAATTTTCTAAAGGCTGTTAATTATTATGGTAGAGACTAGACGAACTTTTATGGCTTTATAACATAAGCAGACTCTAGAAATTCATTTTCATTCATCGCAATAAAACGATTGCACGTAGTTCATTTATAAAACAATCATTATCATTATTTTTTTTTTTTTTGTATTTTTTGACAACAATTTTTAACAATTTGATAATCTGTTCTAAAACAATGTGTTCATTTTCCAAAATTGTTAAAGAACTACTAGGCTACTTTTACAAAACTTGATATGGAATCACATGTGAAGTGTATCGTTTTAGATACAAAAACAAAATCGATGGGCTAAATAAAAAGTTATGCGTGAACATGTATGAAAAATATACAAATGAATTTATAACTTACACTAATTAAAACTAGAAGATAGAAGATACGTGCACAATTATTTAATTTAATTTAATTTTACTTCTTTAAGAAGATTTAGCATGAGAGTTTAAGTAAGACCTGCGGCTTCATTTTAATCTGTTTAATCGAATAAATCACGTTTTTTAGCCGCTAATGTAAACTAGTTAAATGTTTGGAATTGCATATATGAATTATTCCTTCCAAGAGGTAATTAATTTTCTGCGTCCTTCATGAAATCACTTAATTCATTTCGATTAATTGATTTTTATAACCGAATAGGTATTAGAGAAGATGGACGATAAGGTGCCTAAAATATGCATCTAAGTATAATGCTCAATAGCGTTCATAGATGACTCCCCTTTGTAGAGGAAAGCGTCGCCAGACGTCTGGCCTAGGCGCGCTAGAATTAAGAGGCCTAAGAAAACAATTTTATGGTTCTATCATTGGCGGATATCTCGAGAGCTAATGACTTCCAAGCACGGCAATCCACACGCAATTAATCGTTAAAAGGGCACGGTCAAATGGCATGTTGTCTAATGGTTTTGCGGTCATAGTCCACAGTCTGTTCCGGAGACCCACTGCCCGCCCATCGCGGCCTTCCTCCTCTAAATGATTTACAAAAATCGGAAACTTTCAATTTAGCAGGCGTAGGTCAGTAGCGAGTGCGTGCTCATGTGGAATATGTCGGCGGTTTTTAGTTACGGGTATTTTTCAGGTGCTA
This sequence comes from Proctacanthus coquilletti, assembly GCA_001932985.1. NCBI lineage: Eukaryota > Metazoa > Arthropoda > Insecta > Diptera > Asilidae > Proctacanthus > Proctacanthus coquilletti. Next base: position 147,406 of record MNCL01000187.1, on the reverse strand, counting down.
CCTGATTCTCTAGGTAAGGTAAGCAGAGGTTTATGCTAATTGCATTTCATTACTCACTGATTCTATCAAGTAAATTAATTAGAGAAATGTCGCAATTATTGCATAAAGTAGGTGCCTGGAGCAATTTGTTTTATTTCAGTGCATTTTACTTATGTTAATAGTTAATATTATATTAGAAAATATATAAAAAATATATAAATAAACTATAAGCTTAACAAATAAATTCTAAACCACGAAAGTTAATAAGTTTTAAGAAATTGTTTCTGCATGCAAGTTCATTTGTTACTTATTGAAGGCGTAGCACACTTCTAAAATTTCGATATTTCTTTTTTCTTAAAAAGTGTTAAAATTTTTGAAAGTACGAAAAAATTAAAATTTAAAAGTTTGTTGATTTCCTAAAATTGACCTGTACCATTAATTTGAAGAATTTTATGGATTGAGTTAAAATTTTAAAAGAATTATTTACAGAATTAGGTACACACAGAATAGAAGTTTGAAAAAAAATCATACGGAAATTTGATTAAAAAACTTTTTCAGCGATGAGAACAATTTTTAATTATATTTTATTTGTTCAAATCCCTCAATTTACATACATAGCTAACCATAGTATATCGATTATGTTTATGCTTAGCATTTTTTTTTTTGTAAATTGTATATTTCGCAAAACTATTGCGTATTTCTCTATTAACTATTTCGTGAAAAATTCAAATTCCTGGCTCTTATTTACTGTACGTTTCTGTAACATTCTTATAATAATAAATGCCTTCTTAAAATTGTAAATAGCTTTTACAGATCTAAAAATAATATTAAAGTATAATGCATAAAAGGCTTTAGTTTTAAATGAATATAGTTTTATTATTGTAGTTCTCGTAGAAATATTTTTTAGTAGATTTATCTCATATAAGTTAATAACAAAAGCAAAAGAAATAAAATATATCCAAATTTTAAAATAATTTAATTAAAATGGTAATAATCAAAGTATGTATATTGTACATTATTATTTATTTTCGTCAAAACAAACGTAGATTACAATCATATCTTACATTTAGCATATTTTTAGTTATATAATAACATTAGGTTTTAATTTTGAATGAATGCTTTCTCTATGGTTAATACTGAAATTATTTTTAACGCTTTCTTCGCTTACTGTGAAACATTAATTTCCAAACTTTAATAACAAAAACTAGTCAACAAATGTGGAAATGATGGAAAGCTAAGTTTGAAATGGCAAAATTATGTATCCTTTATGCGCAACGCATAAATTATGAAACAAGTATAGAGTTCCAAAATACACTAAAGTGTATGGCATATTCGGTATGGAGAAAATTTGCACAACTAAACCTGACATGAAAACGTGCACCAGCCCACTATTAGAAGCTTAATATGGACACACCTTCAGGGGTGCTTTGTAATTCCTTAATCTCATTAAGTAAGCACTATTCTTGATTTATTTAAGAATTAGAGGCCGAGTAGTAGAGCACCACTGAGGGTAACAATTTCCACCTTATTTACGGTCCCCTTTCACCTGGCGTGCGCGCCAAAATGCTCATATCCCGTAATCATCACAATAAATCACCGTGTAGTTGCTAGAAGGCAAAAGTGGCCTACAAGTTCGCCTGTCTGCTTGTTGAATAGATGACAGTCTACCTGTCTATAATCACCTTTGGTCGTCCTGAATGAAAGATAGCAGTACTTATCGTTCACGGTCGATTATTTTAACCCATCGATAATTGACATTCCCTCGGCAGTTACACCTTGATGTTGCTTCAATGTCGACGCTTACATTTTAATAGTAGTATGCACGCCTCTTTTTTCGTCCGACTGGGACTCACCTCTAAATATTTACCTAGCAATATTACCTAGCAATAAAAAGAGCAATCCTTTAACATTTTTCTATCCAAGTGTTAATTCTCCCTTGTCGGGTCAAGGTTCAATTGGGTCAAACATTGATATTCAAGTCTTAAAGTGTTACATGATTGTGAATGTTTAATCAATGGACTAACTAAATGTTAAATTAAATAATTTGTTATTTTATTTTCTATATATTGTGTTCTTAAACCTTTCCCCGAAGAAAGGTAAAGTTTGGTGGGCGACGTATTGAAGATTATGCCTTAGATAGTTACTTATAATTTATCATTGGACATTTTAGGAAAAGAAATAGTTTTTTTTCTGCATTTTTTCGTCTTTTCACTAATATTATAAAATCACATTACCTACTTTCAAATTACTTTTTACAGTTTTGTACAAATTTATATAACTTTATATTTCAATTAAAAACAGCATAGACAACAAAAATTTTGCAACTTCTAATCAATTTGGTACGGCCTACAAAATCTAAAAATTGAAATCAAATAGAATTTAATCGATATCTTAATAGGGAGCCTAATTTTAGTTATTAAAAAAACTGTAACATCGATAAAATAAAAAAAAAAATATTAAATTGCCATTACTTTGGTCGAATTAATGCTAACAATGACAAGGATATTGAAAATGATAGAATTGATATTAGCCCATTAACACCTGCCTAAACCTAGTTCTAGCTCTAAGAATTGAATTAACAAGAACTTTTCTTTAATTGAACAAAATGCATCCAAAATGTCCCAAATAAGAAATGTTTAAAAAAAATGTCTTAAATGAAGATTTGAAAAATATTATCAGCGTGTGCCCTAAATGAAAAAGGTTAAAATAAAATTTTTTGAAGAGAATTTTTGAAAATAGCGAAATAACAATTGCATAATTAAGCAAATTAACAATATTCAGATATTTTAGTAAAGTTAAATTTGGATTTTCACCCATCGTTTAGTTTTGGGTGCAAGTTAAAATATAATAAGTGCTATTTTGTTGTGCTAGGTGAAAACTAAAACAAAATGTTTAATATTTAATTATATAATTGCGGTGCAACACGACTTCGAGTCGTTAAAAAACGCCACCTATCAATCCGTGACGTATGGAATGGTTTTTTATACACATTTATATGTATTGCTTCACTAATTAAATGCCTATTATCTTATCTCAATCTTAACATGCAAGTAAATCCCTTTTATCCTGATTCATTTAGGTTTTGTAAATCTTCCAGGAATTTACTCCACCACTAAGACACAAATCTGGTGCTATTTCAAAATTTATGTTGTATATGCAGCAGTTCCTGAAACTAACTCACTTACTAAAGTTTTATTATCGTATTCATGTATTTGCGAAAAAATTAATAATGCTGACAACAAAATTTTACTTCGGCGAGTGTACCAATACGAGCCAGATTTATAATTTTTATTAGGTCCATATATCATGTATGTTTTGAAAAATTATGAAATTCTGATTCACCGAATGACTTTGATATTTTCCAAAGAATTGCGCGTTTTGAAACGTGTTTTCCTTAAATAGACCTTCGATTTCTGCAGGGGAAGATAGAAATCAATACCATTCAAATTTCATAAAAACTAATTTAGTCCTTTAGTAGTGGTAATAGCGGCAAATTCCGCTGACAAAATGTTAATGCTTCCCAAAAGGAAAAATCGTTTACCTAAAAAACATGACTGAAATCCCTTAATCCTCTGGAGGAGGTGTTCTTCACAAATGCAAGTTATACAGTTCGAAGGCATTTTTCTTTTTGACTGATGTAAACACACCTGCCCGTATACCCCGACCCCCATCTGGTTGCTCGGAGTAGGCAAAAATAAACAAAAGCAACTTCGGGGACTTATCTGGTGGCTCCAGTATCTTGGGGGTTTCATAAAATTTATAGCCGGCCTAAAGACGTACATACAAATTACATAAGATGAAAGTAATAGAACCTAATGCTGTGCAAAAATTACGTAATAGCGCAAGATGACGAACGCCTCAGAAGGGTTATTATATTCACAACGTGTATCGCTAAAAGTCCTGTATTTTTTCAAAGTCATTAGAGAGATGTTTTATTGGTGAAGGTTAAGCACACACGGGGAGCGCTCCAGCACTGAATAATTTAAGAATATCCTTAAGCTAACGTAGAAGAGGCTAGCGCATGGGGCACGGAGCGGGGTGGTGGGGCAAAGTAAACGATCATGAAACTATACGAGAAGAGCCTCCATCCTAAAAATAGAATCCGAGTGGAGAAAATAGTCAAAACAGCTTTCGTTTTGAGAACGTCAACATCGTCCTTAAAATGAGGAGCTGCCCTTAATAGCACTGTTGGATGGAGATGGCACTGGGGTACATAAGGTGGTGGAATAATGGGCCCAAATAGACACTGCGTCTAATTTCGGCAAGTTCTAGTCAAATTCAAAGAAAACGCCCCGATTTGGTCCAATTTGAACCGATTTGAATCGTTTTGAACGGTCTTGAGCCGATTTTACACGTTTTGCAATAGTCAGCACTAATAAAAGCCTACGGACATGCGGAGGTCCTTAAAGTGGAAGAAACCAGAAGGGTGTCCCCGTCGACTATAGGAGGATGCGAAAAAGGAGCAAAACGAAATCAATATTCCCAGCATCATTGGAGCTATGCGCATTAGTAGGACGTTGGTTTGTCGGGGGGAACAAGAAAAAAACACTACGGCACAGCAGGTTTCTGGGCTTCATGTGAGCTTTGGGGGCTTTCGGTTGTCCTTTGAGCTTTTGGGACGCAAGCCGATATATAAATAGGAACAACACACCTTGTCACACCTTGGCCGTGTGTATAGCCGAACCTGTTCTGCGACTCAGGTACCCACTGGAAGAACAAGCCTTCCAGATTGTCTTAGGACAAAAAACATAAACAAAATATCTTTTGGGGGGTACTTACACTGCACCGGAGAGCCACAGGTCTTCCAGGAACACAAGCGAAGATAACTATCCGGAACTAGCGCACAGGTGCCTCTTCGTGCTCCTGTTCTTAACCAGAACCAAGTTACGTAAAAAAAGACAACACTAGTTAAAACTTTCGTAGGTTTTCGAGGCTTCGTAAATCTGTTGCTTCTTAAGCTCTTCCAATCACGGCACTGCTCTCCAACCACCCGAATGTAGGCACTTCTTCACCCAAAACCCCGTACCCACCTTAGCGGGAGTGTGTGGCTGGGGCACGCATTTATTAATGCGTAAAAAGGGAGATTTTCCGACTTTTCCACCGCCCGGCCGAATGTTGTCGGAATTTTTGTTTTTCTCGCTCAAAATTAGCGCGCTAATTAATTCGACAGACGTGTGCACAGAACTTTCTTGAGTTAACCGTTGTCTTAACGCTTCCTCGAGCTCTAAATCTAGTGAAAAATCAAATAGACCGCTCGTCCGCTTCAGTGGCCGCAAAAGTCTTGAGATACACGATAGTGTGATAACATTCAGGCTATGGTACCTCAAGACACGCAACCGAAAAGAACAGACAGGACGCGGACAGGGAAGGATTGATAAGGAGGGACTTTTACAGAAGAGGGGAAAAAATGGAAATTCCAAGATCGACAGGAAAACAAAGGCAATTCCGAGAGCTGTAGAAGAAGAAAATTCACATTCACACCACTTGGCTGGTATTCTTTTTCGTCCCGGATTATTACCAGCAACTGCACAGGTCTCCGTTCCAATATCTTAGCATCTAGTCCGAGGTGCGGTAGTTCGTGTATACCGTACCAATTTCGATTACCATAAGCAATCCTTTCCTCCTGATTGCAGATTAGTTTCAAGACTTTGCTAGTTCCCTTCCAATTTCTATGTGCGTCTCTTGGGGCACTCGCTTTGATTCTCGGCATCGACTGAACTCAACCGTGCTAGGGGTCTCGGCTCGGTAGTCTGGGGACGAAAGCTCGCCTCAGCTTGGCAGCGCGCCTGCTTGCGAATCTGTTTTTCAACGAAGGTTTATCGAACTTTACTATAGAAGTAATTGATGTCGCGTTCTTCTATTTCGCCTTCCGCCTTGGATGTGACAACTTTCTATTTGCTTTCGGCGAAAAGTTTCAGGTGTAAAGAGGACTCTTCCAGAGTGTTGCCAGGTCTTTCGTTAAATGCTCCAGTGTACACCAATAGCAAAATACTGATTGTTATTTCCATAGATTGAATATTTTTTCGGGAGTATAATTCTAAATAAGTTCGTTACAGCATAGGCACGTATATTGACGTATTTGTCAGTTCGTTTTTGTTAATTTTTACACAATAAGTCTATATGTTTGTTATCTTACCACGTAATATCTAGTGAATAGAATTTTACAAAACCTCCACTATTGTACAGCTTCAACTTTGGCTTAATATTTAGGCTACATGTTATCGATACTCTGCCAATTTACACCAATATGTTTAACGTTTTAGTAAACATCACGTTGGAAAAAAATATCTGATCTGTAGGCATCGCCTTGATGTGACATCAGGCAGTAGAGTAATAATAAGGAAAATATGTTAGAGTAATAAAAATGCGAAAATTGCAATACTTACTCCATAGCTGTTTTGCAATATTTAAACTTAAAATTACATAATATCATAAAACTAAGTAAAGCTCTACGTGAAAGTGTGTTTTCTGTAAGAATATGTTGGAAAAAAAACCCTTCATTCAAATGAAGCGATCCAAATTAAAATCGAATTCAAAGTACTGGCTTTTAGATGTTATAGTAATAAAAATGAAAGAGAAATTTTAAGAGATACTTGAACAAACATTCAATAGATTAGAATTTTTTATTATCTTATCTGATCTTGATAAAATTAAAGACCTGAAGTTAAAAGTGTAAAAATAGAGGAAACCTAAGTTAAGGATAAAACAACATAACATTTAACAGAGGTTAATAGCAACATGTATTAAATTTTAATCGCAGACTAAAAGATTTGTAAAAGCTTTTGAAAAAAAAAATGCTATCAAATAGACCTTAATACCATAACTATCAAAGAAAAAACTTGCATTTTTTCTATCATGTTTGGATTAAACAAATAGGAAGACATTTAAAAAACAGTTATTTTCTCTGAATAATAAAATCCTTATGATGTATCCATAACAAAAATACTCATGAATATTAACAATACCTGTGACTTTTAGTTAAAAAGAACGGCAGTTCTAGTGTTAAAAAATGTTCTTAGATATCGCTTATTATGTCTTTCCAAAAACTACAACGTCATCCTATTTTGTTCAATAATAAGATGACGAAAATCAAAAGACACATTTTATAAAGGTTCTTGAGAAAAGAGTGGAAATTCCTAATCCTCATCTCGTCACTTCCCGCTCTTCCAGACCGAATTCACCCATTTATATAAGAAAATGGTAGTCAAATGAAACACTCGGCAAAATGGTAATACGTATGGGGATGATGATGAGGATAGGGATTCAGGTGGAACGCCCACCGAGGGCTTTGTCTTTCGGCACACTAAGTTTGCAAATTTATCAGCGCAAATTTTTCCCTCACATTGAATCGCATCCATACAACTTTAGCGTTTTAAGCCGCACAAAAGAAAGGAAGCTCGAAAATAACTCTTCGACGGGACGGGGAGGGTGCAACGGGAGGAAATTCTCGTAGGCAAATAGTGTTCGTAGAGGACAAGATAAGCCAAATCTCACTTTCCGCTGAATGGGGCTCTTATCAGGGAAGTTCTGCATGGATGAGCAAGAGCCTTCACTGGCAAACGAAAACTGCTTACGCGGATGTGTGTATACGTCTGTGAATCAGCACAGCACTAAGATTAAGCATACCTAGAATTTTATGCTGCAGGGTGTAACCGATCTACGCCGGGACAATGGAGCAGGAAAATAACGTAGTTGCGATAAAATCAATCCCGTCGAAGGGTGACCCCCATTTCCCAGGAGCAGCCTAGCTGCCTTTTCGACCTTCACGACGCTGCCTGATGAACCCAAGATTGATTTAGTCGTCACGTGACTCTAATGAAACCAATTACTAGGGGAGCAATTAATGTTTCTAATTACGACACCTTGTTGTGATCAGTCCCCAATGGCGGTGACGGCGTTCTGCCCTAGCACTCCGCAATTTAAAATTTGGCAAGCTTCCAGCGGCATCGGGGTCTTGATGGAGCACTCACGTTTGTCGGTCAGAGGGCGCTAGCTATGGGGGTTCCCATGGTGTCAAACAGAGGTCGCTAGCTGCATGGATTCATTCGGTGGCCGGGCAGAAAACGTTGGCTGTGGCTGTGAACAACCCCCAACGAAGTTTTATATATGCGGGGTGGAATTGGGTCATGAAAGCAGTTGCTTGGCTCTCGCAACACTGACGTGGAAGAGCACGACAGTCAGCCATTATGCCAGTCGCAAGAGGGTGTGGGGTGGCTTGCGACAGAGATGTTTCATACCCCCCGATTTGAACCACCGAAATATCAAAGGAAGTTTTGCAGAGGACATAGTCTGGAAAAGGCGCTCTTTTGTGCCCCCCGTATCACTTGGACCTTAAGACGACTAAGGGCGCAAAAAAGTTGCTGGAACAAATTGATCACACATTCACTGGTCTGGGACGTCCAGAAGTTAAGATTGTCCCGGTTATTGGGCTCTCCAATGAAGAGTTCAACTGTTGGGCTTTAGCTAAACTTTCAAACCCTAGTCGGTCCGGACCCACCCTGTGTAATAGCAATCACCAGCACAGCTGGCGGCCGGTTATGAAGTCATTTTGAATTTCGGGCCTGAGGAGGAGAGATTGTTTCGTTCGTCCGACGATGGCCTTCGTTGGCGACCGGCACAATTTCCTTTATGAAAACGAACAAATTGCTTCGTCGGTAAGCCTTCTTGGATAGTAAGAGCTCAGCACTCTATCTGCGCCCTCTTTAGGTTCAATGCGGTCATTTTACGACACAATACCCCCGATAATAATGCTGTTTATGTTTATGGCCATACAAGTAAATAAACACGTGCTGGGCTTCTAGACTTCTCTGTGTTGTGAGTGAGGCTTTCCCGTCAGTATTCTTGTCTCTACGTCGTGAATACGACTAGCCGTCAAAACCATTAGTTAATAGTAGCACTAATAATAGTTTCTTAATGACATGAATAAGTAATGAAATCTACTAAAACCTCATACTAAAGACTGAGAAGTTCAAATCTCTAGGTACTTTTAAAAAACACAACACAAATGTAGCAATTTCGGAAGAATATAAAATCTTAGAAACTTTTACACTCCCTACTGTGGCTCGAAATAGAGTTTAGAAGAAAAAATGAAAAACTACACTCATAAATTACCACAAAATTTCTTTTCGAATAGTTAGAAAAAGTAAACTCGAATATCACATATAAGTTGCTTTTTTAGAATCGAAAATGTTTTAACTTTTCTAATTAAGGTTTCGTTCATAGCGACTGCTTTGCAGAAGCAATAAAATTTAAAAATGTGTTCTAGAATAGAGATTTCATGAAACTTTTGTTATAACTTCGTAAAATAGTAGTAAAAAGCGGTGCAAATTTAGATGGTCAAATGTTGATAGTTTTATAAATAATGGCCTTTAAAAAAAATGTTGTCTACTAACAACTTTATTCTATAAATCTTGTGTTTTCAAACAAATCTGTCCAATTCCTTGATAGGATTAATTAATGCTATCGTTATTTTAAAATGATCAATTCTTATTCTTTGTGTATATAAAGATATTATCGTCTGTTTAATTACTATAATGGCTTGAAAAGTCTATTCCTTCTAGACTTACAAAGTAATTTAGTTTTCCAAAGATCTGATCAAGAACTACAATTCTGTTTGTATGAAAATCGCTATCATTTGTTTGCCCCTTCTAAATTTACTGTTTTTAATGTACCACACGAAACAAATTGTAGTTTTAAATAATGCAGTTTATATTGTGATGGGATTATCTGAAATGTATTTATCTTAATTTAATTGTTATAATACGGGCTCCAATAGAAAAAAACATATCATTTGCTATTAGAACAATACATGCGCCATTCCTGATTAATTTTCTGCGGAATTTTCAAATGAAGGCTCGTTGCTGACTGAAATATCTTGAAGTTTGCCTTTCGCCGAGTCGTCGTCGATGCTAACATTTAAAGATGCGTCTTTGCCGACTGGTTCGCCATAAATATCTCCAGTGTCTGAGAAATGCAGGATGTATTGCACATAGCAGGTAGGGTCAATGTAGTCATAGACTTTGCCCATAACATTTCTAAAGATCTCGTGATTTCTGCCTGCCACCCCCGGACGTCGTTTTTGCGGTGGCCTATTAAAAATTTGAACTTTTTATAACAACCATGCCTCAAACTATGCTAAGACGCGCTGTAGACTTACTTCTCATTAGCTCGGCGAATTTCGCGTCTTCGCTGTAGAAGAGCTTTCCTTCTCTGTTGATCGAGATGGAAGAAATATATGCTAGTCACGACTAAGACAAATGCCAGAAGATAAATTAGCCAACTTCCCGTTGTTATAAAACTGCCGAACGATAGAATCTAATTTATGTTTCTTACAATTTTAAATACTTACGTTATGAAAGTTTTGTTGAAGAGGTTAGTAACACTTAGTGAACTTTCCTCCTTTTTAGATTCAACTGCAAACCATTTCAACATTTTCGATGGCCAAAAAGTGTTTAGTGGAAATTGGTGGGAAACAAAAGAGAAATTTCAAAAAGTCTGCGACTGTAAATTTTGAAACTTAGCACAATTTCCTTCGCTTATTTGTTTACATTATAAATTTTTGATAACAGATAAATCGCGGACTGCTTAAATAACGAACTAAAAACCTTTTTGATTGATGGGATTCTAGTATCAACTGCGCTATGTAATATGATGCGATATTCTCCATAACTAGCTTCTCTAACTTCCTAGGTACGTGATTGGTAGTCATTGTAAAATATACCTTTCCTTTTTTACCTTTGGTTTTTTTTTATTTCTATTACTTTAAAATATACTTTAAAATACACGGTTTTGTTTTTTTTATTAAGTTTTATAACCAAAGTTCAAAATGACCTTGGTTAGGTAAGGTGGTTGTACCAGTAGTAGAGCATTTCAAATAAACTTGATATGATATTGAGCAGTTATGGCAATTTAGATAAATTTTCGTTCAATCGTGCGTTGAACGAGGTATAGATAAAACGTAAGTACAAAGGCTTAATGTATTAATTAAATTAATACATTGCTTTTCATATTTTGCTTTTAGTTTTGTGTTTTTAAATAAAAGAGGTATTGAAATACTATTTCTGATATATTCAATAATATTTAGGTAACATCATTTTGGTCAACTATTGGTGCAGGTACATTTTTTGAAAACTGAAACAAAATTATCAGAAGTGGTTGTTTATAAAATATGCTAAAAATATCCTACGTAGTCTTATAAAATCAACAATGCAGAACTCGAATTTTTTTGGTACTTTCCTTTTTGTTTCAATTTATAAGCACAAAGATCTTTTATTTTGTCAACTACTGGTACATCCACTCTACTTTAAAAGTTTTTGTTCAAAGCCTAATTAGGTCAGTTAAAAAAAACTTTTCTTGTAGCTTAAGTGTAACTGAACTAGTATTCTCTGGTTCGAGTATTTAACGCAACCTTGGGCTTAGAAGCACAGCTCATTTCTCGTTCAAAGCATTTTTATATTAAAAGTCAAAAATACTAGACTGTTAACCAGTATGTTTTCCACATGTTCTGTTCTCTGACTCCATTTTAAAAAGATACATTCCTCAATTTATTTTTAGACTAGTGAGAAATATAATGATAAAAACTCAATCCAAATTCAAACAATAATTTTCACGCAATTTTAGAACAAGTAAATATATAATACTTGAAATAGACTTCATACACAAATTGTCCGCAAAGGTGTATTTTTACCACTGGAGTCTTATATTTATGTCATAGTTCGTGAATGATTTTCAGAACTCAATCGTTCTTGATTTATTCTTTTATTTATTTTGAAAAAGTCTTACTCTGCATAAAAATTCTTATCACTGAACTGTGGCGGTGGCGTAAACATTGCAGGATTAAAGAATAAGCCAACCTAACAAGAAAATAAAAGTGCCTTTAGTGAATCCTCCGTTGTGCCCTGCATTTGTTCATAAGGTTGTAGTTACGGAAAAATAATCCTCTGTGATATCAGAGCTGCTGCAGCAAGTTCTCCAGATATATCCGTCGCCCATTTTTCCACAAATAAATTTCCGAAGCTAGTCGGAAGACGGTTGTATAAATTGAAATAAGGATATAACTACCCGGGGCTTGTGAAAAGTTATGCGGCTGGTAATATCCACTTTTTTGCTAAGTTTAGTTGAAGAACAAATGTATGGACTGGAGGAGCTGCTTAGGAAACACTTCGTGAAACTTTTCTCCTTCTCCATTGCTGGCAATAACTTTGAGGAAAAGGTCCGACGTCTCCAGAATACTGTAGAATTTTGTTAAAATGTTTATCCCATCTAAGGAAGTGAGCTAAATGAAAATATCAACTTTGCACCCATCAGATCCCCCTGAAAACTCTACATCTGCCACCCTATGGTTTAAGGCCAGCTACTGTTCAAGGCTCTAGTTATGGGGTTGGGAAACCTGACCGTAGGTAAGGGAATTTGGATTGTCACGTCTCCTGGTTTGGACCTACGCCAACTACAGTTGCATAACACCCACACTGCACGGAAGATCTTTGCATTTGGTGCTACAGAATTTATCAACCCGAACTAAATGTGGTGTCGCCGGGCTCGTGACATTGACCCACTTTAGGGACTATTGCATCCTCTGCGGACGGGGCAAGACACTATGTGTCGACGGCGGTCCTGAGAACTCAGACCGAGTGTAGGCCATTCAAATGTGTCGTACAATTCGCGTTATTTATATCGATATCGGGCGGCTGTTTGTTTTTACACTCCCAGGGTCAAAGGGGCCTTCTTTCGAGCACTTACATCGGATCGATAGTAGAACAACGCTCGTGGTAGCGTCATTCGTTTATGGGCTTTATTGGCTTTCTTGTTTGGGTAGACATATTGTGATGTGGGGCAAAACGGAGACATTTGGGGACATTGGGATTGTCCTTCTACTCTATGTAAATTCACTTCAATTGTGAGAACTAATTAGTGTAAAAGGATATTGACGAATTTTGGATGGCTTTCAAAATCCACTTCAATAAGTTTTATAAAAATTTTTATTCGTGTCTAAACTTGAGTAAAATCCCAGAATCTGGTCTACTTCAATCAATTGTTAGTAAAAAACAAATATTAAACAATTTACCGTATGTAAAAAAACAAATTTGTGTTTTACCCGCGCACCGCAAATTTCATACCACCGCCACGTTATCTGTCTTTGAATTAATGATTACAAAATTTGCAAAAAAGCATTCATAAAGACAAATCAAGATTAGGATAATGCAATCCTTTTATATTACTTTATTTCTAAATTCATTTTTGCTTCGAATTTTTAAGAAACTTACATAGGAACACCACATAACATAGAAATTCGGTTTATAAGTGAATTAAAGTTTAAATAACGTTTAATTTCAGAACAAACGATGAACAATTTTTGTTTTCCAATTCGTATTCTTCCAATTATCTGAGCAAATAATAAATATATCATAGAGTTTATGATTAATAATCCTTTAGTAAATTGCAAAGATTCAATTTAGAAATGGTAAAAATAAAAAATGGTATAATTTGAAACAAATTAAACTGAGTTGAAAAATGTATTCTCAATTATTATTGATACCAACTTTTGATCTTTGTTTGATTAAATTGTCAGCGATCGTGAAAAATAAATCTAAAGAAAAAACTTTGATTAAACGCAAGATGGTAGCATGCAGAAAAGTGCAGCTGCCGCTCAAACCGGAGGGCCCAAATGGGTCCAATCAAACCATTTACTAGAAATTGAAATATTTCGCAAACAGATCGTTTTTCAATTTCCATGGACATTAACCACGGCCTCAGTGGCCTTCGTGGTCTTCAAGTGAATTTTGGCTAATGCCTGGCTAAATTGCTCAATTTATGATCTGTGCAGGCCCGGAGGTCTCAAGGTATTTGCCGGGTACTCAGATCGAAATCGAAATTGATTTAAGCATTTCCATCATAATTTCCACTCGGTTGCCATCGTTGAAATCTACCCGACGTTCATGGTAGAGGAAGGTATTTATCTTAAGAATCAGCCGTTGGTTACTAGATCGACTGTGATCTTCAGAAGAACTTTAGTGGTTAAACAGGCACGACCAGAAGAATCTTCTGCATGATAGCTCCCTTGATGAACCACGGTACAGATGGACCAAGAAAAGAGTGGGCGATGGCGATCGTTTTGCATTCTTAATCCGCCTCAGTTTCTTCGATCGCGCTCTTATTAAAATAAATCGCCGGCGAGACGCAGTTTCTATTTTCTGCGAGCGCGTGCAGTCTCCGAATCCAACTAGACTGCCTTCGGAATGTTTAACCTCTAGTGTTGGACATTGCCAACATTGCATGTAAACAAACTGAACGTGAAAGGGCATAGAGCCCGAGGCTGTTCCAGCAGTCACTAAGGCCAAGGAGTTAGATACGATTAGGGATGCTGCTTGCCTTCTAGCCAAAAGACTTCATTTGAGTCCGACTTCGACGCCTTATGTCTTCTCTTTTGTGATGGCAATGAAATGTTATTTTGTGTATTTTAAGAAATCCCATAAGTTACTCAGCTGCGAGGCAAATGAACTGAGAATAGTCGCAACTGTACGTCGACTGTTTACAAATTAACTCAAACGAATTATTCAATTCGATTGTTTAGGTAAATGGAATGAATCGAGGAAATGTCTGCTGCAGATAGAAACTTGCAATTCATGCACATACGAATAAGGAAGTACAACTTGGTAATAAAGAAAAAAGGCCTTTACTATTACTAGAGAATAATATCGACATTTGTTGTATACTTTGCCATTGCACAATCGCAGTAACTATAAGCCATCTAATGGAAAACTTGGAGTACGGTAATGATGAAAAAATGTTTTCCTATTCTGCGGGATGTTAAATCAAAAATTTCTTAATTTCTGGGTGCTATTGTTAAATTTAAAATTATGTTTGTATTTCTATTTTATATACAGATAAACGAAAAAGTTCGTGAGTCCTCCACAACATTCATCTGTTTTTCATATTTTAATATAAATATACAATATTAAAACATGGATATAAAATTATTTTATTCTCTTCTATTCGTGAATTTTGAAATCGTCTACAACTAGATGTTAACAATGATTATTTCTTCTTATATTCTGAAATTTCAAGATCAGTGCATTATTATATTTATTTAAATAAAACGGACATACAATACTTCATTATGGACCATGTGAAATAAGTAGCTAGTGTCTGATTAAATAAAAATAATAGTTAATAATAGTTAGTCTCTGATTATCGATAATCCGCATAAAATTGCTACTAGAGCTCAAGGAATATTATATTTAACGTTTGTTTTGTTATAAATCAGTAAACTAGGGATTTAACTATAAACTTTTTTAACTATTTCTTAAATTCTAGATTTCAAACATTCACCTTTGGTACTTAGTCGGATTTGTAAAATAGCCTTTTGTTTTACTTTAATTATAGCAAATTTACTGTTGTTGTTTTCATAAAGCACGATTTAATTACATATCAAATAAATAAAATGAATTATTTAAGATTCTTTTTCCCCGATTTTATGTGCAAAGTTCAAATTTATAATAAAAAGTCCGATTATTTTATTATTACTTATTTTTTAGGAACTTTCCTTTCTTCTCGGATGTAAATAATTGAGATATTTTAGCTAAGAAATTCATTCTCCAATTTATTCTATTATTAAAAAAAGAATCTTAAAAAAATTTTTTGAGTGGGTCGCTGGCAAAGTTTCTGTAAAGTCGACGTCATTGGAAAATTCTTATTTTTCGCATTGTTAGAAAAAATATTTCGACTTTTCTTGATTTTATTGTGATTCACTTTTTCAACGGTTGGAAAAAAACTTGCCCCAACCGTGACAATGCTCGACACATTGCCGTGACCAGGATTCGAACCTGGGTTACTACGGCCACAACGTAGGGTCCTAACCACTAGACGATCACGGCTACTTGAGGGTGGAGATACCGCTGTTTGGGCAGAGATTTTAACAGAAAGCAAATCTAGGTCATGCTTTCAAGTCTAGCGTTGAGCTATTGAAGCTCCGGCAGCGGGAACGCGGAACTGCGCAAAGATAAGCTTTCGATGCCACCTCGGGGCCAGCATGAGTGCAGGTAGCATCGCAATGCAGACGCCCGGCGACTGTTTCCGGGAGTGGTGCTCAAAAATTCATCCGGGAGTTGCGGAAGTCCAAGATTTCCATCTTAAGGAGCAACTCATTCCTAGAACACAGGAGAGAAGTGGGGACAGTTTACGCCCCACACAATTCGATTGAGTTCCCATTAAATCGCTCGCTATGGACGATTTTATTGCTCTTGAATTCTCGGGTCGCCTCCGAAGGCTTGTCCAGAAGAATGAATGCTAGGCAGCCTCGCAATCAGTGAGAAATAAGTAATTGGCAATTTATTCAATTACTGTCTGAACTAAATGTACATGATTATTATTAATTATTCAGCAATTACTGGGTCAGCGTTTAAATTATGCGTTCTGGTTGATTCTTGCGTACGCTAGCGAAACTGCAAAACCAGCAAAGGTGCAGTTCTCGCAATTTCAATTTAGTGATTCGGGAAGCGGGTCATAATCGCGATTTCAATTCGCTGTTAATTAGGTTACTAATTATTATTGTTCTTCCACGTGTTACAACAGACAACATATCAAATATTGAAATTAATGTTATTAAACTTCAACCAATGAAAAGCTACTAATATTACTTTTCCCTTTTGTAAGCACTTTTCAAATTGTTTTTGTTTTTACCATAATTCTTCTTCTATCAAATTTTATAACAGTTATCTAAATTGGTTTATGAAGCGTTTAATAAATCAATTAATTTTAATTAATGTAATTTCCCTATATTTAATTTAAAATTTAATTATTTTAAATTAAATATATTATTTTATTATTTTAAAAAAACATAAAATTAAGTAAATGTTGGACATTAATACATTCGGAGGCTTGAATTTTTATATTCTCATAATTTTGAATACCTAATTGTAAGGAAATATAGTTTACCTATTTATTTTTAAAAGTGCCGCAAAAAAGCTAAAACAAAATATAAATAAAAAACATATAAATATATATAAATCCTGTAAAATAAAAAATGAAAGGCGAACTATTTTGCAGTTTGAACAATTAAAATACGGATTTTTTAAAAGCTAATCTAATTGAGTTGATATTTTCCTTTAGTACTCTAGCAGCTCTTATATAATACAGATATATGTATTTTTAGTGCTGAACACAGAATAATGCCCAAACAAAATGTAAAATAACATAAAATAAGCCTTCTAAGATTTCTCAAAGTTCTAGAATATTTTTTTCTAAATTCCTTGCATATATGTACATATGTATATTGCCTTCTAAATGAACTATGGGTCGGATATGTGTTCCAACATTTTACCTGCTAACGTTAAGCCTGATTCCAGTCTAAATTAGCCCTGTATATTTTCAATAAATTCCTTTAGTTCATGCATGTAGAACACAGCAATTGGATTATATCACGTCTAGCCGTGAGAAAGTAAAATAAAACTTTCGAACCGACAAATGGAAGTTACACAGACGGAGCCGCATCAGACTTAAGGCATTTGAAATTAAAACGAACTGAATACGAGGTGCTAAAGTGTCCGATTCCAAGTTATGTCATCAAAATATCGATAGCGTCACCATCCTCATTATACGATAATCTCTGACTAGTGAGACCTTAGGGCTCATGTAAGAGAAAATTTATCTGACGTGCATTCGAGGCTTATTTTATTGACCTGCAGTTCAACATACGGCGGTCAATCAGCGGATTGGACGTGTGATTGCATATAACTTGCTGTTTCAATCAGCATACCGCTTAATTACGAAATTAGCCGATCAAATCGGACAAATCCAACTGGCCCCTCTTATGGAATATTTCCCACAGTCAATAGTATAGCTACAACGCGGGATCGAGTGGCAATAGCAATTCCAATCGAGTCGAAGAAATTCAATAATCGGATATACCATATAGCTATCCTCTCCTATATGTTCCAGTCCCATTCATCAAAGGGAACAAAAGCGTGGAGCTTGTCGTATTAATCATTGGACCTGTCCTGGTATTTGCATGTCTGTTCGGCCGGACACGACCAGCATGTTAGAGCCGCAGCAGATAGGTTCTTATCCATAATTTATCGGACCTGGTTTAATATTAATTTGAGGTCCATGGAATCGATGCGGGGCAATTTGGTGAGCTTTGACCGTCTCTAATGGGCTCCGGCTGTGTGCCATTTCGCATCGACGAACAAGAGACTTTAGGAAACCTGCTTCAAGTCGAGACTCCGTAAATCATGCCAGGAAAGTCTCACATGGGAGCGAAAAGTGCATTTCTTTTGTGTTTGACCTGGTGAAGGAGTGTCAACAAATTTATTCGACTGAACGGTTGACCGACGAAGGTCGAACCTGGACAATGGAAACCCGCTTTTCTGCTGCAACAAAACGGGCAACACCGGCGTGGCTGTTAGACCGGCTTGGCTATTTGCATAGACCTGCAATCTCCATGTCATATGGACTTATGCATCCGAGTCAAAGTAATAGTAAAAGTGGGCTTGCGACTTACGAGATTCTTGCTAGACACCTACAGGCGATCGGTACTACGAAAGCGAGTTCGCTGTTTGGCTTGCGAAGTAAATCACGGCGGTTAGGACAGCAATCGACGCGAAATTCTCATTATACATTTCCAGTAGTGACGGAAATCAATACCACGAATTTATGGCCCGTATCTTGCTGGTTAAGGTATTGTCAACTGAACCTATAGCAACAGAATAAAGTAAAATAAATAAAAGGAACGTGGTTAAGAGATGAAATTCATTAGAACTCATTAGCAATAATGTATGATTTTAAGCTATCGTTCTAAACCAAAAATTTTTGCCTGCCAAGCAAATGAAAGTGGCTTCAACAATAGCTTTCATATTTGGACATATTGATATCTGTATGTTCACACTTACTGTTTTAGTTCATTTTTGAACGGGTTTTGGTATAAACCCTAGATATAATATTCTTGAAAAGAATACAATTTCACATCTTAAATTACTGGTCGTTTGAAAAATTTACAAAATGTTGAGTAGATCACCGAACACTTATTTCATTTTAAATTATTATAAGTTACTGTTACTGTTAGGTGTAAATTATAAGTTCACTAATAAATATTTTATGTTTCATACTATACTAACTTCAACTGCAAAAATCTCTAAAAGCATAAAAAATTTTATATTTTAAACTACTAAATAAAAACAGAACACTCTTATGGTAAACATACAGTTAGTTATAAAAAAAAAAAATCAAACAACCAAATAAATAGATTAAAATCGATGCAATAAATAGTTTGTACCTATCACTGTGTGTAATTTAGTAATCGATCTATCGTTCAACGTGCAAACATTTTCAATTTTTTTTTTTATTCAAAGTGACTGCGATGAGGTTTACAGCACCTCGCGGCGAGATAGATCAAAACATGTCTCCGAAGGGCTCGCTCCTAATTTAGAACCGGTTGGAACAACAAGACAAAACACCGGTAAGTACATCTTATCCCGGCAAAAACTAGTTGAGGAAGCCTGTACGTGCCTTGCGTCGTAACTAGACCATGGGGACGTGCACCTGAAGAAATCTGCGCGAACAATTTACGAGTGTCGTTTGCGGAGCGGGATCGTGTCTTATGTCTCCCTGATATGCTACGATAGGATGACGCCAATAAATCGAATCCAGGTCCAGGTCATCATACAATCTCCCTCTCCGGTCATGGACCAGTGCAGTGTACTTACAGTAAAATGCTGTCGGGTGCGATATGATGTAATCTGCAATCGCTGGGAAAATACCATCGACAATATTCCGGTGGCGCGAAATTATGCAGTATCGACTTTCTTGGGGCTTTCTTGGAGCCAGCAAGTCCTGCCCCGTAAATGAGGCGAATTATTACTTTGGTGTATTTTTTACCCGCAGGAAAATTGGCGTGAACGACGTAATGTGCGCTAAGCCGATTGATTACCAGTCAATTTTGCGAGAAGACTGCACGAGACATCATCAGGGAAATATTAGAAGACGGATGGTTTCGAGTAGCGCATTGGAATATTGTCGGGCTGCATCTCTCGAGGGCAGTATTAATTTCCAATCAGTTTCTTGAAAATTTCGCAGTGGAAGCGGAAGTAGTTTAATAAATTTTTAACAGGTGAAATTAAATGATATAGGGAGTTTTTAAAAAGGAAATTCAAGTCGCGACGACTACACACTGAAATTGTACATACTTATTGTCAAAAACGTATATATCACAAGAAGCCATATATAGTATTTTATGGAGTATGGCATTTATTAAAAAATTATTTTTCGAATAGTCTAAAAGCATCATAAAGCAAATTATGCTCAATCCGGGGACTCAAGGCCACAACATCAGGTGTGTTAGACAAGTCGCACTACATCTGTTCCTCTGCAACATCAGCGACCTAAAGTGTGACGTAAATATACCGGTAAAAATTGCAATTTTTATTAATAAATTTCCGGATAAGTATAACACAATCATTAGCAAAAAATAATATACTGAGGAAAATCATTACCCTAGATCAAACTTTTGAAAAATTATAGAAAAGAAGAATAAACTGATTTTGTTGAAATAAAAATAATTCATAGTTCGTGTTATTTATGTATCGAAATTAAAATTTTTTAAGAACTTAAAAAAGAGTAGTCTTCAAATACAAAATATTATGTTTAATACATAAAGTGTAGGCATTGAAAGAATTTTTATCTATTAGAAATGATTTTCTAATTAAACATTATTCTACGAAATCTTAATCACATTGACCACATGTGAAAAAACTTGCAAATAACCCTTGTTAAGTAAAACAAAAATAAAAAGGGGAAATTAAAATATGCCTGTAAGGTCATCCAATCGGTTCTATCAAATGGACTTCAAATCAGCTCAATTAATCGGAAGCGATTAGACCATTTCATGTCAATTAAGTGAAAAAATTTGTGATCTAATCGAAAACAAGCAGATACCCACCAATTTACCTGTCAGAAGTTCCAGCTAATCTTTTTAATGAATATTGATCAATGCAGAGAGCAAGATCATTTCGCAGACGCGACGAATCATCGTCTTAATTGGTCCTTAGATGCGCATTCATCGATGGGTTTGGACGCACTTAAGACGCTGTCAGCACTCCCGGGGCTAGCGATAAATCACAGCAGGGTTCATGGGAGTAGCGTATATCCGACTGGACTGTTGAATCTTCAGGTGATGCGATAATCCCATTTTCGGCCGAAAACGGCCATTAGACACTCAATTTTTTCGAAGCGTGATAAAACCCGCAGCCTCCCACACGCGCTTTCATCCAACTACGATCACCTAATTAATGTCGCATAAAAGTATTTCTAGAAAAAACAAAACGATCCACCATCTGTTTGGGTTTAACGGATTCCCCGCAGACAAGCTGGTAACCGGTGATCGTCTTGTAACGAATTATCATCAAGCCGGGCAAGGGACTCGCGCACGAGAAGCAAAATCAAAGAAATTTAGAAATTTTTAATTGATAACGAGTGAACAGATAGCGGCAAAAAATGATGCCTGTACCAGAGATGCTGGGATAACTTCGAGTCTCGATCAAGAGAAATACCAGCAAGATCGCTGCTCGAACCTCTGCACCGACCAGTAGTCGGTTAGTCGTCTTTTCTTGGGGTCTTAGGAAGTACCGTCTTGAGTCACTTCTTAAGAGAGCTAGTCGCCGAAGCTCAAGAAATCGCAGCAGCCAACTTGGCTCGCATCTGTCTTGCACTCGATTCGCGGATTTAATTGACTTTCAGTTTTCGATTCGAGGTGCTGAACTGCAGGTTCAGTTAGTGCCGAACTAAGTAGCGAACAGGACGTGTTGAACGTAGCGCCGCGGACTTGAGCTTTCTAGCGATCGTGTCTTACTGCATTCTCGTGTATGTGCTTCACGATCGCGCCTTTTGTCGCGATTGTTTTGCTTAGTGTGAAAAAAATTGTCGGCAAAAAAATTTTCATGGTGCTAATTAATTACGTCTCGTAAATTCAGGTATAGTCCCGGAGACGTAAAATCTCTGCTTGATCGGTGCGTCGACCGAGTGTTCGTCAACCTCGACTTCGAGTTTGGTGCACTGTGTTTCCTTTTCCTGAAATTATTCATCAATGCTGTACTGCTGCTGCTGGACTTTTTTCTTCTTGGGTTATAACTTACGGACGTCATCTGAGCTCCTTGGAGGTGTGCTCAAGACGACGACTTTATTAGGTCGTAAAAGACTGACACAGTCAGACCAAGGGTTTGCTGCAAGTCAACATAAGACTCGGACAAAGCATCCGGGCTTGGACTTCATAAAACGAGACCGTGGAAGAAATTTTCTATTCTAAGCTAAGGGGACACGACTGCGTTTCCGTATTACGAATAGCAATTTTTTTTTTTTTTTGTATAAAACACAATACTCCGAGATTTGTGGACTTGACCGACGGGATTGTTTTCTGCATATTCAAAAATCGCACGGTTCGTGTTTACGAGCCTGCATTGGCTATGAGTCAGACCCGATATGAAAATAAATTACGTAAATTGACATAACGAAAATATCAATAAAATCACTTCGTCTTTAAGACTGGCTTAATTCCGTCGAAAGACTGTGATCGCATGGTCAGTATCTCTAGAACGTTATGGTTTTTTGCCTCCTATGGTTCCCTATTATTCCGAAATTGTACAATTTTATTCTGTTAACTTCGACTTCAAATGGTCGCTTTTACGAGATATTTTATATATAAAACTTGAAACCAGTTTCTTGATAAATGAAATTTAACAGAGATATCTTTTCGGGTAACTACCTGCCTTATATATTATATATTATGTCAGTTATGGTGGAAATCCCTCTAAATTTTTCTATATATAACAACGAGAAGCAATCCAAAATTCTTAGAATTGTTCGTAGATTTTATTCAATTTCTATATATTAAAAAAATAAATCTATACAAAAAAATTCAATTATATCCAATGGAATAAAAGTTTGCGTTTAATTTTGATATTGATTATTTATTTTTTTTAATATTAGAGGTTATCGGCGAAAAACAAAAGTAAAGTAAAGTAATTCACTGTTCAACGTGTTATCTTCATAGAAAGATGGAAAAAAGCGACCGTAATTCAACCGATTATTTTTAAGAGATTAGGGTATAAATATTTATTTTTTGGCAGCAGTAAAAAGCTTAAAAAGATTATTGACCCTTAAACAACACCAAATATGTTTCCCTTGAAAACAACATAATAATATAATAATGTATTATATATATAAAATATATTTCCAAAAACAAATTTATAGTGTAAATGTAGCCTTCAATACACCACTTAGTAAAAATACACAATTCTACAGGACGAAAAGTTTGTCAGTTTGTATAATATTTTTCAACTACTTGTAAGCGAGGAAATTAAGTAAACTGAACTAAAAGTTCTAGACCGTCCATTTAATTTCGGTTTGAAAACTTCGGATTCAAAAACAATCAATAGATCAATTAATTGTTTAAAGGCTTTAATCTGAAATTTAATCTTCTGGCAAATACAATCTTGATTTAAATGGGATTTTAATGACTCCGACCTTTTGCAAATCGTAATAATACAGGTACTAAATCTTTTTCCTTTGTTTTCAGTCAATAATCGTATACGTTTAACGTCGACTATTTATTTACTTTTAAGCAACCATTGCGACTGCAGGTGAATTCTCGACAAACCGACATTTATTTTATTGAACCTCGTTACCTTAAAATTTTGAAATATTTATAAAACAAAGCACTTTACTATCCCCTTGCGATTCGACTTAACAAGCTTTCTTAACATCATAAAGTCGTAATTAAAAGGGTAATAAATTTTCAAGGCATGTACAGTATAGGCATCTATAGCTTTCAAAGTGAGTCAATAAGAATGAACTTACAGTCATTCGTCGATGTCTTACACATTATACAATTGTTTAACTTAAAAACTCTGTTACTTTCCCTAATTGCACGTATTATATATAAATAAACGCAATGAAATATTTTGTGCACGGATTATTAATACTGAGTTTTCTAAAGAAGAACCACATAAAAGTAATAATTGATCATTAAAACTTGATTCGTCTAAAAATATGGAGAAAAGTTCGATAACCTTAAGCACCGTCCGGGGCAGGTTTCTATTTACTTTAGATCAAAAGGAATCATCCCTGTGTGATCTGGTTAGACGCACTTAATTAAAAACTCATTTAAAAGCAGACTGAGAAAAACTGAGAAATATATTATGAAGCTGCCAACAAACATTTACTTTTATTGTCTCACGTTCCTTGATTAGCATATTCAATTTAGCTTTTATTGTTTCTGCTTTTTTTCTCCCTTTTTTCCTTAAAATGAAAGGTTAAGACAGTGAAACCTTTATTGATCCTCAGACATTTATTTATGTAGGCAGTCAGTAAAATTGTAATTTAACAACATTGCGCAGGTTTAATATGGCAAAAGTTTGCAATATGAAAACTACATATAAAGGTGGGAAATAATAACCAAAATGATTTTCTTGTTATATATATAATAAAAATTAACATATACAACATAAAATTCAACTCACAATGAAAAAAAACAGTTTTTGTTAAAATTTAGTTTGTTTTATTAAACCGTAAATTCAAAACTTGAATTAATAATAAAATTTATGTACTAAATGAGTTTTCTTTGTCAATCTATTTTTTAACGTGAGAAGATATTACAAGAGAAAAAAACGGAAAGGTAATAATTGAGTTTTATTTAAAATAATTGAATTTAAAATAAAGTATTACAAGTTTCCTCAAATTTATGGAAGTAAGAATTTTCTAATTTGAGACATTTACAATGATTAGCAATCAACTCCAAATTTTAAAATTTTGTTTACCAATCTGAAAATGCTGTATTTTAAATATATGTACATTTACACGATTTGCATAGATCGTTTTTGGAGATAGAAAAAATTGTTTTTGATTATAATTAAAAATCAAATCGACCTTGCCTCCTCCCTTTATTTTTTTTTTTTTAAATTTCGAAATATCAAAACTAAACGTAATAGTATTTAGCTGCAATCCAGTTGGTTTCTTAAGGACACATTCATTAAGTCCGCCTTAATTGAATCTTTTCGAAGCGACCGCCAGTCGACAAAATGTGGGGGCTTATTGCGGCGCTTATCTGGTTCGTTTTGAAAGCCCTCAATTACTAACTAATTTGCGTCCATTGAGAACCGTGACTTAAAGATTTCATTAACTAAGCCGTGGACAGCGCGTGGGTTTTTCATGCTTTCATGCTCTGAATAAAATCCCCTCTGCGACAGTAGTGCACGTCTTTTCCGGCATAATTAAAAAACTGACAAAATATCGTGCCGAGAAAAATCACTTACCACATCACGAATTTTCAATAAAATTAATTTTAGCCAAAGTGAGATACAAAACGGCCGGTAGGGATACCACGGAATAGTGGCTCCATTTCTACGTCAGCGCTGAGGACTCCAGAGCGGCCCCGTATGCAGCCTAGAGCCGTGGGCAGCTGAAAAAGTTAATTACGCATGCGCGGATTTTGATTCGAATGAATCTGGCGGGTAGGCGGATGGCAGCATACTTCTTCCTATGCTTCTTTAAGATGAAAGTAATTACGACCTCAGCCGCAGCTTCGAAAACGAAAGACGTTAACTCGTTAACTGTCTCGCTGGCGATGTTTTGCGCGGATCAGACCGCGACAACAGAGCAAATCTACAAAATTACTCCCCTCGTGGGTGCATAAGGCAATCCTCAATTTCTTCAGGTAAATGACCCATGAATATTAACGGAACAGGGAATTGGCGCTGATTTAATTGACTCGTTACACGGCGACTAATGACTATATCGACTACGGTCCTATGAACGGTTCGAAATCAAGCCCCTTTGTTTATACCCAGGCCTTTACAGACAGTGATTACGATTAATCGTGCGTCAAGACAAATTTCATAGGAAATGCATTTTATGGGACCGCGACTTCACTCTTCTAGCGTAACTGACTCCCAGATTGGAATTATTTAGAAGCCAGTTGCCACTCTACTGCGATTTCCACAAATATGCACAACTGAAGTCTGGACAGGTTTCTAAAATTAGACAGGATCAAGAAGGAAGTGTCACTGCTAAGTGATATGGGTCTGGGTTAAAGTCTGAGGTCGGTTGTAAGAATTCCTCTGTTCCACGAATGGTAAACACTTGTCGTTACAACCAAGTGACTCACTCCATAGTGTCACATGCATTTTAACGTGATTATTCTGACGCTGAAACTGATAGCCCGATGATTATTCACTTGTTTTCAATTGTTAACAAAATGCTATGTTTGCATATATCTAATAAAATGCATAGCTAACGTTTTCTGACACTACAAACAGAATTCATAATACTTCTCATATCACCATATTGTAAAAAGAACTTTAGACAACAATTATTTAATTATAAAAGCTTCATATTTTTCAAAGTTTCATTTGAAAAGGAATCAAAAAACGATTAATTCCACTTATTATAAATGATTATAAATACGTTAAAAATATTCAAAAAATTGAGAAATCGCACTATATTCTAGAAGTCCTTCCCAATGAAATTTAAAT
Organism: Proctacanthus coquilletti; assembly: GCA_001932985.1. Taxonomy (NCBI): domain Eukaryota; kingdom Metazoa; phylum Arthropoda; class Insecta; order Diptera; family Asilidae; genus Proctacanthus; species Proctacanthus coquilletti. The sequence goes on along the minus strand of MNCL01000187.1, from coordinate 120,914 downwards.
GGCAACATGCCTTTTGTTTAAGCGTTTCATTTACTTGATCATTTCATTACTTGCGCGATACAGACAGAAGCCTCTTGATCTGTTGTTAAGGAACTGAAAGTAGAATTTCTGGTTCAAAACACGTGGCGGACGTAGTGCTATCTTCTTGCAACTTTTAGAAATTAGTTGCTAGTAAATCATAAGAAATTAGTCGTCTGATTCCTCATTAAAATCATTATATTTTTAGTAAAATACTTTGCTTAGTACACTACCGTCTATGTCTACTACGCGACCCCAATATTTGCCGTCTTGCAGTGACGTCATGAATTACATTTCATAAAACTTCCTCTTTGTTAAATTGATGGCACTTTCCAAAGAAATCAATTGATGGGAATCACATCAACCTTCGTCTGGCCATTAGCAGTCTCATAGCCGGCACCACGAGTCACCCCGTGACTTACAAAAGTTCATATCAATGCGATTCAATTCAATTCTCCTTTCTGAAATTTCCCATCAACTAAACGAATCCGGGCGGGTGAATAATTCTGTCGCTTTCCTCGACCATGACTGCATCTGTCTGTTTGTCTGCAAGCAATTAATTGACCCGGCTAGTCTGCACGGCCATCAATAAATCGCCCGTTCTGCAAGCTCTCCCTGCGCAACAACGAGATAATATTTAGTCATCAAAAGTAATTGCATTTGCTGCATTTCGCGTCTATGTCATATCCGTCTACCACACGCCGTTGTCCGCACTCGTCCGTCCTGGAAAAATCGATAAATAATTCATTTAACTCGTGTCACACTGTCAACTGATGTGATGTGACGGAATTTAACTGCCTCATGCATCACAGAGAGCCCCCGACCTCGATGGGGAGAATTTGCAACTTTCCCAGCTCGTTAAACACACGACTTTTCCCAGACCAGCGCGTTATGTCTTCAAGACATTGTTACAATTTTCTATAAATTTTATCTTAACAATTTCACCGGAAAAAACTCAAGAACATACCACAACCGGAAAATTACTGCTGCGTTTAAATGTAATTAAAATTATAACAAAGGTAGACTTTAACCCCTAAGTTTTTTTTCGTTCTCGACACAAAAGGTGATCTCTCTAGAAAAGGGATTTTCCACCTTTCCATTGCAATTAAAATATTTCCTAATAAATAATTTGAATCAGAAAATTACTCAGATAATTTTCTAGAAGGTTTCCGGTTGATTGTTTTTGATTGCGTACAGCAAGTTCGAGTTCAATCTTAGAATTTACTGGTAACGTTTTCTTCTCAAAAGAATTAACAATATTAATAAATTCTCTCTGTCATTACTTCAGGATTATTTAATAATACATTAGTCATTCACATTGAAATTAATTGATTCAAAATGAACAAATCAAGATAACACCTGGATAATTTTACCTTTTTTTGGTCCAAACATGATAATTAAACTGGGGAGTTTCGTCTATTTAGGTTATTCTACTGTAAAAGGCCGAAAAAAGTGGAAATTTCAATTTTTAATTACGAAAAACGCTATCACGGTTTATTGGTTAATAAATAACACAACTGTAATTTAAATAAAATTTAAACAGAGGTGTTACTTTACAATAAAAATATATTCGAAAATTGTAAACATAACTTCTATTTATTATTAATAGATACTAATTCGACAATTCTTTGTGTTCGTTCCGTAATAACATAAAACTAATGCATAGATTTATATCATCTTTTCACTACATCACAGTGATTATGTTGGAGTATACATCATCTTGATGCGATATAGAAGAGCGGAGAAATAAATGGGTTTTGTATTTTCTTAGGTAATGTGATATGAGTGGAGATACACGGTTCTCTCTACCTTCTAATTGGACCTTAAAATATTATGAAACTATTCAAAAGGGTAACGGAATCTGTAATGCCCATTACTTTTCGTTATGAATTCTTTTATAGCGCATGTTTTTAGTATTCTACATATTCAAAATCCCAAAAATACTGAGGTTCTCTTTAACCTCAACTTGACGCCCTATCTACACGAATCGACTACTATATATTTATAATTTGACTTTGTTTACTAGATTTTTAATTTCTATATATTGTGTATTTTAAATACATTATACCAAAACCATTTTATTAAAAACAAAAACATTGGTACTATAAACGAAGGAAACTCTCATTCCCAAATTAATCGTCACACAAATCACTTTCCTAAAAACTGCTGATGCGATTTAATATCATTAATTTTATTCGTCTAAATTCTAATGCGTCGCAGCTTACTGATGCACATCAATAATGAGCATTGAAATGCGCGATGAACTGTTTAACTCTTTTGTTAAGCCACTGTCGGTCAAAGAGGCCAATCCTCACATGTCGCAATAGACAAGTAAAAAAACTTGAATCATTTGAAAATCTTTTGCAACTGTCATAACGAGCACAGAAATACTTTTCGTCTTAAAGTAATCACTACTTAAAGTAACTTTAATTCATTTACCGTGGGAACATGTCCAAGGAATCCATTTGTGCAAGTTGTAATGAACTACCTGCCTTCACCTGTTCCCACGGCTTAAATTCATTAAACCGTACAGTGGTCCGCGAAAGCCAATCTCGAGGTCTTCTTGATCTGAAGCATTACAACAATCTCTATTAAATCGATAAACGCCTTGACTATCAACCGAAGCTACTGCTTAATTTTTAAACTTGAATCCGTTTCAAGGGTCCGAGAAAATAGCCGCAGTGGCGGGAACCCCAATCAAAACCCAGGAGCCCCAATCGGGAATCCACAAATGATGAGGGCGGCGGAGGGCAATCAAAGCCCAATTAATTCCCAATAATTGACACCTCGAGGTCGATCCAAGAAGCACATCTCCAAGTGGACGCTAATTGCTCTAACTTTGCAAGTGAAGCCAATTTCGGGCTGCATTCGAAAGACAGCTCAATTGCGCCGGCTACAGCAGCATTGCACTACAATTCTCTTGGCACTTCGTCAGAGTAATGCAACATTTGTAGTTCCAGGGCGATTCCCGGACGGAGATTAATTGAGAGCTATAGGTCTGAACTCTGAACAACCATTCCCGGATTGCCTGAGCTAATGCTCGTCAGTGGGGCGGGGGAGGAGGGAGTTCACATCTTGCAAATTGATGGAATGTGCTGGAATTTTCCCAATCTCGGATTTATTAAGAATTCCAGGATGAAGCTATTCGCGGCTATCGTCTTAATGCTGTTCGCGCTCTGCACCGCCACCGCTTCCGCCGCCGAAACACGAACGGGTCGGGAGCACCACCAGGAAATTTCTTCAGATTCGCGATTTAGAGATTACAAGGCGAACGACAGAGGTCTGGAGAGAAGGGATGCCATCACCTCTGGCCGTCCTGGGCCGGCCAGACGAAAGGCAGGGAACGAGGGCAGAAACAAAACCGCCGTGGAGCACACGGCTCGATTAAGTTTTAATGGGAATCAAAACCGGAACCACAACACCTGGAGAACAACAAACTCCTTGGGCCAAAGTCCAAATAGCAGATCAGGCGCCGCAGCATCCAGTTCTCCAGAATGGCCCGTGCCCAGTTACAACAGCGGTCACAGCTATGGAATCCCTTCGGCCGGGCCTCCGAATGGAAGAAACCACATACTACGAGACGTTGAGGAATTCGGCGGCTGGGACGGAAAGAGCTTCAACCCAGAACCTAGTACAACTGTATCCCCACCGGTCATAACCACACGGGGACGCAATCACCACAAGAATCACGACGGGTAAGTACCTGAGTAAGAATCCTTTCATTTTTCCTTAAGAAAATCTTAAGAAAATTTTATGAGAAATTCACCTTTGCTTTTGCACTGCGCATCTGAAGCGCAAATAAATTCTTATCGCACCACGACGACCCAGCCGTGTAATTATTCCCCATCCTGGGGATCGAAGCGTAGATCTTCCCCGATTCCCCCGGTTACCGGTGCGCGAAGATACCGCTCAGATATCGCTGCATTGAATTGACAAGTAATCCTACCGCGACCAGAGCTGAGTAATTGAAGCATTTTGCGCTATCTAATTCTGCCATCAAGCGGGAATGGTACGGTCCAAGATGCAGGTACTCTGCAGCCATGCGCCTGAGAGAATGGTCGTGCTACGACGCAGCCAGGTTCCCTTGGCTGGACCCTGAACTTCGAGGTATTTGGAAATTGTTTTGTCTTGCGCACAAGACGAAGAATTCCAAGTAGCGACGGTCGTATCTCAATTGCTCCATTATGTCCTCGAGTTGACGGTGAGAATGGAATTCGGCATTAGAATGTGGGTGCTGAATTGCCTACAATTTGTCGAACGGGTTATCGTTCCTGTTATCAGTAACCCACTTTGAAGTGGTCACCGTTTTCAAATACCGCTTTCAGATCTGCAGAAGTGCGGCCAATTTTCCACTTACTGATAAAAGGAAGCTTATCATGATAACTTTAGTCCCATACCACTCACTTCACCCTTTTCGACCTTTCTCCTAACGTGCTTATCTCTTGTTTGGTGATCGTGCATGGAACCAATAAGGACCCGCACTCGTTGTCTTGTGTCGACCGGAGGAAGGTATTTCAATTGATCCAAGCTCGGTGCCGTTGTTGAAGGTAAAACAAATTATAGTTATCCACTTAAGATATTGTGCAATAAAATATTTTTAAAATGCGGAATTAGATGAGCGTCTTCAAGTAAATTTGATAAAATATAACCAAAAATATTTCCATTGTTGTAATGTTTTTTATATCCTCGATAATGTCACCTCTTCGCTACCTTCATTCGGAAACTGCATAAAACTTATATTAGGCAGTTTTGTTTGTTCTTAGTTATAAGAGCTAGCAAACTTTATGGAAAATTTACCAACAACGCAAAAAATCCCGAAGGTGAAAAATTCTAAATGTTTTTCGGTAGACGCAAACATTTTCTGCTACTTTTTAAGACTTTTTGCTGACCTCTCAACTCGGCATGGTAGACCCAAACGATGCAGTATTCTTGCTTGAACTCCTGCTGACACATGTTGGCCCAGAAAGTGAACTAATTTACGTTACAGCGCAGATTTCTCTAATTCTCACCAAATCTTGGATGTAACATGGTAAAGTAATCCGAAATACAACGAATTGGTTAGCATGCAAAGTGCTAGATTCAAGAAAGTTCGCTATTCCCTATTCCTTAAATTTGCTTTAATAAACGAAGTCGATGTCCTGTAATAATGTTCATAAAGGCCCAGCCAGGATGGTGAGAGGGCATTTCAGCCCTTTACTAGTGGCTGACGTGACCGAGTGCGGGGGAAACGACTCGGTTAAAATGAGTTAATTGACTCCATGCGGAGATGGGTAATGCCCTTCTTGGCGCCTTTAAGAAGTCAACCGGGAGTATCAGATGTCCGCACGGAACGGTACTCCTCGGGATGCCATCAGGAAGTGATGTAATCCGATGATAAATCTTTCTACGTTGAAAATCGTTGCCATAAATGTGATATAACGCAGCCTGATGGCTTCTGATAGCTGCGGCTTGGACCACGATCTGTTTACGCATTGCTGGAGCTTGTTCGACTCTAAATGCATTAACCAGACCTGCATGGCTTATGGGTTATGGATGGGTTATTACACATATCCGATTTCGGTCGGTTCATTCTTGTTTGGGAAACCCGAAGTATCAATTTAAGCCCATGGTCCGCTGCCGATGTACTATTCGTCACCAAGCGTGTGCAAAAGACCGGCCGCTGGGAATCGATATTTTACCTTCCCGACACCTGCCACAAATGGTTTCTTATTTCTGGGCGCCGCCCCCCGTGGAGGTCGCTTTTATAGATTAAGTTGTGTTCCCACACGTGATTTAGAAATTGCTAACAAATTGTAGAGCAGCGCAAAAGGTGCAATTTTTCCACCGGCCGCAAAATTTATTATACGAAATGCCCACACAGCGCGCAGCCACTTGATCAGATCGTTCGATAATTTGATTCCGCGAGTTGAACGATCAGCGTCAGCATAAGTTACCGGCTCAATGTTTCAATTTAAATTCATTTGTTATTTGAATAGTTAACATCAGCTCATCAGCTCCGGGGAGAAAATTAAAAGGAACGAAAAAAATGAAAAACCCCAGGCCCCTTGGAGATTTATCAGTTGATGAAGTCGCGTGGGTTCAAGTGCTGCTCGAGGCTGAAGCTGGCGTCTCGAAAAACATGCTGCAAAAACCATGTCTATAGCTATAAGTTTAAATATGATCCCCAGACAAAGCATAGCTTGGAATGACCAAGTGGCGTTACATTATTTTTGAAGACAACTAGAGCACTTGGAGCTTTCTTAGGACCCACAGATGGCTGCTGGAAATTAGACGACAATTAGACTTGGAGAGCTGATGATCGGTCGCCTGATTAATTGCCCAGGAAATACTCAGGGGTCAGGGGCGTCGCCAGTCGTATCCTCTAGCGTGAAATTTAACGCAATCAGTCGGTTCTGATTAACTTCCAAATTGGCCACTATAAAAACATTTCTATTATCAGATGGCGGTGTCTTCCGCAGTCTCTGTGACACATTCAGCCCGTCGAATTTATAAACTCGAGGTCAGTGTCACGGACAAGTTAGGCTATTGCTAGTGAGTAGGAAAGACTATTTTTAGTTTCCAAGTCGTGTGAGATTTAAAAAAATTCAAGGCAAATACTAAACCATATCTAAGCATGGAGAGCTCTCCTAAGGAATAAGAACAGACCGTATATTCAAATTATACTCATCAAACTCTTAGGAATTACTAGTTTTAGAACAATTTTTGTTTTTGAAATATTTTCTGCAAATAGAAGAGATTCAATTCTATTTATTTAGAAGATGGTAAAAATATTATAATTTTCTAAACTTTAAATGTTTGTTATTTTTGCCATGTTTATCGAGAAACGATATAACTAAGTTCGAATATACTAAACAAAGAACTTTTTAATCTACCTCCTGCAATACATTCAAATTTTATTCCTTGTTGTAATATATGAACAATTTTAAAACATGTTTGTGCAGAAATGAAAGCGCAATTATTTAATAACGATCCTGATCATGGGAAAAAACTTCAAATCGATAAAAAATTCATCTAATAATAGCGGCAGTCTAAAATCATATATGAATTCATATAAATTATGAACCGCAGGATATTATTAAACATAATTTACCCATTCACCAATTGAAAATGATTTATAAAACTCTAAGCTTAATAAACGATAAAAAAGATTATTGCACAATTACTGAGAATGCCTTAGAAGAATCTAACGATGCAAGAAAGTTATAAGGTTAAAAGTGAATTTATCTGGTTGCTTTGTGCTGTTCAAGGGAAACTACTATTTGGTTAAATCATCCAAGCTAATCGTGTAAGACATCAGATCAATTTAGGAGCCAAGCGTGAGAAAAAGTGAAAAATAAAATGTCACTTCTCCACGGTATGAATCGTGCATATCGTGAGTTAATGACTAAGTGTTGTACAATAATAAATGTTATGCGAATTTTGTTTATCATTAAAAAGACAATCCATGCTAAAGACATATTTTTTTCGATTCAAAATAAATTAATAAAAAACTTACAAAATTTGTTGCACATTAATATTTATAGGAGCTTATGCAAAATTGTATATGGATATTAAATTATCATTTCTTATATTATATTTTGTTGGTTACTACATTATATAATTCCGATTGTGTCTGATAAATAAGATATCGTATTTGCAGTAGTTAAACTTTTGCACCTTCATCACATTTTGTATATGCATGTTAAAATTTATTGACCAATTGAAGATGTTTTGAATTCAGTATAATTAGCGATGGAAAGAACTCGAGAGAGATATCTTAGTGGAGTCATTTTTTGCATCTTTTAAAAAGCATAATATATCCCTATACCGATTTTTCTTGACTATATTATTTCAAGACTGTCATTTAATAAACTTGATATATCTTCATATTAAATGAAGACCTAGTTCTATATCACTCCACCGCGGAACATTCGAATATAAATGAGAATTTTCGTGTTGTCTGGGTTTATTATCAATAGTGTTGATCGCTTTCTCACTTTTCCCTTTTAGTCAACATATTTTTGCAGGAGGTATATAATATTATTATCAAATTTTGTAAAAGTCAGCGACCTCGCAAAGGTTCAAATAATTCTCATCATAAATTCAATTACTTCTTTTTCAATTTAAAATTTTCAAAATGCTTACAAATCTGTTTAAAAGATACCTGCTTGCAGTTAATCCAGACATAAGGTAGACAAATGATATAGTCAACGCAGCATGAAAGCCACCTGTTGGAAGTATCTTATCTAGGTTAGTCATTTATCAAATTTAAAACCGTCCCTACGTAGAACCTTTTAAAAACAAGACTGACAACGGCTGCTGTCACACCTCAAGGCAGATTTCTTAAAGCGCGATTGCTCCTTCCAAGAATACTGCTGACTGTGTCAATCCATCATCACGGTTATATTTCTAACTCGTGACATTCCTTCGGCTGGATAAAAAGGGTTGCGCGCGCTCTTTTAAAATGTCAGAATTTTTTCAATATCTTTTTGATAAATTGCAGCTCCATATCCAAGCTCCAGCCCCTTCGCTTGCGCATGCAGGTTTTTTTGTGTCTGCGAGTGAGGACAATGACGCGACATGTGACATCATTCGTTCCCGGAATAATTTTGATTAAAGGACTGCGACTAGAACACGTATACGATGCATCGACTGAGATGCAACCCATTTGCAACCATTTGCGCGAGCCAGCAGCAATAGCTGCTCCACGACTCGACATAATCTTGTCGTAAATCTTGCACTTTCAGTTGTTTTCCTTATCTGTTCACTGTCGGCTCCTTTCCTCTGAAGGTGTTTGCCCATGCTTACATCTTCCGCATATCATGTTCTGGATGCGCTCTGATCTCTGCGTTCAACACCGCAGTTGCATGCAACCCCTTCTGCAGATTCTCCATGGCACTCTGTATGAGCCTGAATTGCAAATTGCACATTTGACGAGAGTCTTCAGGGCAACACACTTTGAGTTCTAATTTTAGGGAAATGTTCCCTACTTATAAATAGGAAGGCGGCTGGCGTTAGTCATGCAACAAAATAAACACACCATGCCTGTAACAGTCGATTACGTGCTAATTTCGCAGATACGCATTTAGGACTTATCGATTGAGATTTTGACGATGTTTTGAAAGCGGGACAAAAGAAAAATAAATAAATTTTCACTGATGTGTGCAATTATGCCAGAATACTAGTAGTATTCCATCTGTTATTACATGGATTTTGCTTTCTAATAGTCTTTAAAAAAGAATTCAACTATCACAACGACGTTAAATGCTACATATAATAAATTCGATACTTTAGTAGGAAACCAGAAACGATCTGAAAGAGCGAGACCCACATATTCGAGGATTTTGAAACTTTTAACTAAAAGAAAAAAAAAAAAACTCGAACATTTCATTTTTAGAAAAAATAATAATCTGCTTAGGTAATAAGTACCTACTATCAACTATAAACTGATACATAATTTTTAACCCGTATCTGATTGCAGCTTTTTGCTGGACGTAAACACATACCATTGCTAAATCAAGTTACTTCGTCTGAGTAGCCCTTCCAAACCGAATTTAGAAAACGCCTATTATTGGCGTCATAAAATGCCAAAGAGATTTCCACAAAAGTTACAATTTTATAGCACCTATTCGATTCAAACGCTGATCGTCAATTGGCATTAATGAGCAATGAAACGATATCGCTGAAAGGCGCATTCAATTTAATGTTACGACTTACGGCCCATTTTGACGACATCTATGAATTTGTACGGGGACAGAAAGAGTAACATTGCATTGCAGCACCTGGATCCCCACACCTGGAGATTCCATCAAAAAGACTATTTTATTACCTTTAAGGCCTCTGAATGTTAGGCTTACAGCGAACGGTCTGGACAGTACGCGATTACCCTATGATAGTAAAAATCGTCGAACATGAATAAGCGAGTCCAGGATGCCGGTGTGTCAGTAATGAACTGAACGATCCATAAATATTCGCAACGGTTGTGTCACTGCACATATGCAAATTAGCCCAGGTGAAATATGCCCCGTGCAGAACCGAACCCATAAGAATGGCCCGCAGACCCTGCCGACAGAACTCGCGAGGAAAACCGCGGAGGCAGCTACAATAGGCACATAGTGCACGATCGCGAGATCAGCTCCATCTCCAGGTGGTTCCCACCTTGAATTAATTCGAAACGGAAGACCCCGGGCTAGGCACGATCGGGGCGCTCTTGTCAGGCCGTAAATCTAAAAATTACCTCTGGCTCGAATGAGCCAATAGTCGATCTGCCGATAGTGAGGGATCAATGAAAGTGATAAGTGCGCACCCTGGTGGCCGGCTAATTAAATTAAACGCGATAAACGGCCTCCATCCGCACCATTCGCGGGACTATTGCAAATAAACAATGAAGTCGCACTCTCTGTCTTGTTTTCCGTGATAATTGACCGATGTAAACGGTCCGCAGACACGGCGCAGCACTTGTAAGAATAACATAATTATTTTAATTTGTGCGATAAAGACATTGCCGGCGTGGGCGGGCGCTGCTGCTTCAGTCAAAACAAGCGATTAAGTTCGCTGTGATTTATTGAGGTTTACCGATTAGAACTTATTTTCGTGAGTATGTAATCGGGCTGTGTACCGCTAGATCATGCAAATTTACTGATATCACGCCTGGAATTCCTTCTATTCTATATCTATTACCAGAGGAGTGGTCCATGCGCGTTTCTGTTGCGGATCATTTCGATAGGAACCTTCATCAACCCAGCGTGAGTTGGACATGGCTAAGGTACCAAACCCACTTACCTTATGTCCACTAAAGCATGTCTCCAGATCATAAGGTTACGAATGCAACCCGGTGGAAAATTTAATTATTATAAATAAAAATCAAAAGAAGTATGTTTTTATTCTCTCCACTGGGTTTTATACCATTTCACTTTCTAGTTGAATCGCCTACGTTTTCCAGCAAGCGAATTCGACTGTAGCTAAGTGAACATTCATCACTACCGTCCCACTGATCTGAGAATGTGCATATAAGGCGGACTAAGAAGTTTTGTGAACTTTGAGGAGCAGCATACAACTAATTTTTTACTTTACATTATTGGCTTGTGAAAGAATGATAACTAATCGGTCAAACGAGAATGAATCAAAGTGTTTTTTTTTGGAAATACCATTTTCTATGTATCCACTGTTCAGTTTTTCTTTTGATGGTTCATAGTTTCCCTAAGTTTTCATAATCCCGAGGAATTTCCAATAGATGTCCAAAGCAAATGATATAATAGATCATGTAAGACAAAGTGGGTTTACTTATGTCCCACTGCCTATACGCACGTTTAAATTTTGTTTTGTGTGCCCACAAATCGGTTTCGCGTCTCCGTTTTGAATTACTTTTCATCACACGGGATCGGTAAAGTCGGTTTTCTTCTCTTGCTATCCGCTAAGAAAACAAAATATTAATGCCCGCTTTTAGCATTGACACCCTGAACCACCTAGCGTACCTTAAAAAACATCTTGTACCGTGAACTAATAATGAGAAATAGTATTTGTACCTTGGGCAGAACCCGAAATTGCTACCTCGTGCGGTGAGAGCACAATTTGAATTTGAAAATATTTTGTGACATATGAGAAGATACGCACAGAGAAAGTTAAACATTTATGAAACTTGCACGAGGTCAACTCGCTTAACAATGATTTTTTACAGGGCTCAAACAAATAAATGTTGATCACGGCATAGAATAGACATTTTCTTACCGCGGAAAATTTTAGGGCTTTATTATAGCCTAGTTACTTTTAACAGTAAAAGGGCTGTTCTTAAAAATAAATATTAATCAATAATCCTACGTCAATTAAAAATATAAAAAACTATCTAACAAAGAAATAATTTCGTCGATCGTAAAGTTTGAGTCAAAACTAAAAAATGGGATTAACCCTTGACTCTGACCATACATATCCACACAAAAAAAAATTTAATGAAATGTTTTCGCCCAATCATTCAATTTATATGCCTGAATGGAAATCATAATAACATCACACCTCAAGAGTATCGGTGTGAAAAACCAACTTTTCTCAGATGTCTATTAAAAATCACTTTGGGCCCTCGTGAATAGACGCCATTTCTGCTAATTGTCTTCCACCTCACATCTACCGATTATTTTTAGATTTCACGCACATCAAACTATTACTGTGCTCCTGCGTCAGGTGCCTGTCTGTCTGGCCATGAATCATTCATCCTCTCGCACGACTCGGCTTATTCCGATTCTTTGCTATTCATCATCATCAACGAGCGCCATTACGTAACAAGCGTACAAAAGACTCTTATGTCTTCTGTCTTACCTTCCCAACATAAGAAGCATATGAAGGACATTTACGCGATACCAGTGACCCTTAAGAAGTAGGTTAATTGTAAATGCTGAGCATTTAAGGAAATCAGGAGCAAAAAGTGTTATTATTTATGCTCAGAGATTTACTCGATTTCAAGAATAAGATAAATTTCTAGTCCTATTAATTTCATTTTTGAAAATTGGATAAGAAAAATGAACTACCTACTTTAAATATAAAATTAAAAGCGGCAAACCTCACCCTAACTCCGCCACTTTGCTTCTGCTTGACTCCCAGTGAAATTTCCATAGGAGATAGGGCAGACCATGAGAAGCTTTTCTACAGCAACTTTTTAAGATCCATAGGGGAGTATCAAACACGAGTTCTGGTTTGAATCTTCATTGTTTGAGAATATTCTCGATAAAAGTTCTCGCTTCTCAGATCTTGTGATCGTGCACCAAATGATCGTGGCGAATGTTCAGATCTTAGCTAAACTCCTATTTTAATTCTAGAAACTTTTACTACCTATGCAAGTATTTCAAGGTATTGGACTACAGGGGCTTTTAAAGACTCTCCTACTCTTTAACTTTGGTGAATAAAAAGCTAAGATGAATAGAGCTGTCTCGAAAATTTTTCTTGACATACTTCGCAAACTCTATTTTCCATCCGTGTGAAATATAAGCGATTCTTTGAGCTACACTCTTCGGCGGTCTGTAGCCTCTCGTTAAAATGGTTGGTCGCTCCCACAATTGCGGCAAGAAATCAAACATAAACACATGATAAAAATAATGAATGTAAAACAGGATGCATTACAAGTGCAAATCCGAATTTCTCTATCGTCTTAGGACAAAAACTTAGGAATCTTTCCTTCCGTTGATTCGTTAGAATGTGTCAACGAGAGGCGTAATTCGACTGCCTTTTTGCAATTATTAAAAAACAAGTTGAGTTTTCTTTTAGATTCGAATGCATTTAAATAATACACGCATTACGTGGAAAATTACGCGGCATGTCTTTCGACGTGTTGTATAACCTACGAGCATTCGAGATAGGTACTCACACCCCATAGAAACTGATTTTCCAAATTAGCATGATTTGATGGGAAGCACTAGGCTTTTCCTTGCTGTGTGCATATAAGTCGAACATTAGCATCGTTTGAATCATCATCGTTTCATTAGGCTTGCAAAAATAACAATACCAAGTTCTTAATTTCTATTTCATTACAAGCCCTAGTGAGTGCGATCGATCTGGAGATTAAAAATGTAAGGAAATAATATACAATATGTGCCGTTTATTTTGAGAGAGACCTAAGTCCATTTATTCTTAAATCAAGATATTTAAAGGTTTAATAAATTAATAAATTTAAAAATATTTATTTATACCAATATTTAAAAATATTAGTAACTGATAACATGGTAGTATAATATTTTTTTATTTCTAAGGGTATGTAATTTACTAACCCAATTAGTATGACATTGTTTAAGAAATAACATGGACTTAAGCTACTTTATAAATTAATGAAACAATTTTTAATTTTTAGTAAAGCACAAATCCCGTAAACAAATTAAAATTATATAACATTGTGTTATAAAATTAAAAAAATCTCAATTTGTGTATGCGACAGAGATTTGAAATAATTATGGTATGCAGGTAGTTTATAGTGTAATAAATCCATTATATCGTGTATTTTAGTGTTTAAATTGGTCTTACATTTTGGTACAATAGTCTTAATTAAATTTTAATAAAACTACTAGCCTCCGCCGATGCGATATTAAATCCAGAGTTTCGAATTCGATATCCTAATTCATTGATGTTTTATAAGATTAATTTTTCAAAAATCGCTTCAAATATATTTTTAACCAACCTACCCTTTCTCCATTAATATTTTTTAACCTTCTTAAAACCGCATCCTCTAGAGGTTTAGTTGCAATGCAATCCCCTCGTTTCAATTCATTTAGAATGAAGTTATTCTTTCGACACTTTTTTATGACTTCGTGATATGGAATTATTATCATTTAAAAAATCACTTGGACTGAAGCCACTTCCAAAATAAACGGGTCATATGTTTTGTAGAGGGCAAAAGTTCTGCGACTATATGACAACTTGCCAAGATATCAAATATTCAAGGAAAGCAAACATTTTTCTATAAAATTTTAAACATGACTTTCTGTTTTGGAGAAGACGAAAAGACATAATGACAAGATATACTTAAAAATTGTTTTTTTTAATATGCATATTCATACAATGGTAGATGAGGAAAAAAGCAATTGTGTACATATTTAACTACAAACGAGTATTGGAAAGTTTTTCGGAAAGCATTACCAAAATCAAATCAATCTGATTCATTGCAATTGCACGCACATTTTGTGCGAAGATAAATGTTTGAAATATTCAAAAATGTAAACCATTTAAAAACTACTTTTTTCGAAAACTATTTACAGGCGGCATATATGCATGCAACATAAAACCGTCCACATTCCAGTGAAGACAACCGAATCCTACACACGTCCGACACTGAAACGCGTCAGCGAGCCGTGTCAATCAAATCAAATTTGCACCAGAGTCCAACTGTTTCACGAAACCGCAGTTCGAGACGTAACCCGGCACATAGCCACCCGCCAGATCACGTATGACTGCTGCCCGGGCTGGGAGCAAATGACCAAGTACTCCAATAGTTGCATGAAACGTAAGTTTTCTAACAGGAATTCGGTTATCAAATTCAGATGTTTAATTGAACATTATTACTAACTAATAGCTGTCTGCAAGAACAAATGCCAGAACGGCGGAACGTGCATCCAACCGGAAACCTGCAGTTGTCCGAAAGGCTGGACTGGGAAGAATTGCGAGTGGGACGTAAACGAGTGCAAAGAAGAGAAACCCTGCGATCAAATGTGCTATAACACTGAAGGTTCCTATTACTGCAAGTGTCGAGAGGGTTTCATCCTCCACACTGACCAACAGAGTTGCAAAAAAATTGGTAAAATGAACATTTATCAGTTGTATTCTGTAAAAAAGATTACTAACTTTATTATATTTTATAAGCTTTTTATCTACTAATTTAATACTAAGATCATTTTGAACATTATATAATAATTTTGTTGTTTAAATTGACTTATTTCAACGATTAACAATCTTATAGGCGCAGGCATCGACGATGCCTTTGAAGCTAGAGACCTCGAAAATGAAATAGAAACAGCTGAGGAACTGGGATCACGGCTACAAAAAATCGAAAAAATGCTGGCCAACGATAAGGTCGAAGCCCATAGGTTGAATAAAGTACTAGAAGCAACGTCTCATACAATTAGTTCACTAAAGACAAGGTTGACTACTTTGGTAAGAAACAGATCTCAGTATCTGATCTGACCGTGGTTTGCATTAAAATAATATTCTTGCAGGAGCAACGACAGCAAGATATAAGCTCTCTTCAGAACAAACTCATTGTCCAAGATGCAAAAACCAAGAAACTGGAACACCTCATCAGTGTCCTGTTCAAGTGCAAAAGCAATCCACAGCCATATTGTCCGTAGCGGGTAGAGTACGTCTGAAATTGTGATATTTATTGTTTGTTAGAATCGCCTGACTTAAGTGTGCTAGTCTGAGTATCCTTAAGCGCCGAAGTGCAGGTCAGTCAGGGAAATTCGCTAAGTAGTAGGGAGTATAATAAGCCAATAAACTCCCAAAGAAGGCAGATTAGCCACGAATTCCCTGCCGTCCTCCTTGCCGTGGACCTACATCCTTTTCTGAATCTGTAGCTTGTTTTCTCTGTAGTAATAGTTTATAATTTTTTACTGTACTTTTTTTTATTGAATAAACTAGTTTAGGAATAAGGAATATGTTTTCTTTATATGAAACATGAAGACTTTAAATGATTGTCAGGATACAGGTTCAAGGTCCATACCAATTTGGACTTTGTTTTTTCGGAAAATAAAAAATAATGGATGCTATATTATCAATTATAAATATTTTTGTAGGAACCGACTATAACCGGAAAAGAACTTTGAGAACGATTTGAAAATATATAATACATACACGACAAACGTATGTCGGAATAATTTATAATCAAAAATGATAGTCAAGTTTTCATTTCCACTGTTGTATTTGCGAATAATGCTGCACAGTTCGATTAACGATTTAAAAAGACTTTTCTATATACCATAATTTGCATATTTAGTTAAGAAAAAACGGGTTTTGTTATAGATTGTTCCTGAGTTTTGTATTTATTTTCACTTTGATAACTCGGTCTAAGAAGCAAATTAATGAATATTCATCCTTATATTATCCTTTGACGATTAAAATAATCTAGCTTTAACAAAATTAGGAAAAAGTAATTGCAAATACCATTTTTCAAAATTTTCTGGTACTTTGTTTCTCAAAGAGGAAGACAATATTTAACCTTCATACTACAACGTGGGGTGTGGGCATACCTCACAATCTAATAGAAACATTTAATATTTTCTAATAAAAAATAGGTAAAATAAAGAAATGTCGAAATTAAGTTGTAATTGCAAAAAGTAAAAAAAACCACATGGGGTTTGCCCACAACGATGCAGTTGTTATTTCCAAAAAACAACGTTATGATACTAAGGTTAAGCAACATCTCTTAAAATAGTTATACTTGAAAAAAAACACAAATATAAAATTAAATGTAGCTTTTAAATGCTTGAAACCGTATTTTCAAATGACGCCTTGACTGAAATTGGGACATAGAAGAAAAAGGGTGACTCACAGACCACATGCCGCAAACAAATTGCAGAATATTCCAAATTATGACTTGCTAGCTTAAGTGCTTTTAAAAGAATAATGCCGATATATCAAATGATGCAGTCGGAAAGGTATCACTTTTCCTTTTTGGACAAATTTTGAGTAAAATTCTGTGAAGTTTTAATTACACTATTCCATACATCACTACTGTGAAGAAATTTTACTTGTTTAAGATTCGTATTTTACCTATGAGGAATTCCTTATCCAATCTCTGATTTTCCCACTTTACAAATCTCGAAAACTAATAAAATGCGACTTTTCGCCAACACTCCACTTTGCGGAGAACCCAACCCAAACACTATTAACAGTGTACACACAATCCTCTAGTTGAAAGATTATGGATGTACGGCCAACTTCGCTAATGTTTTCATATCATTAATCGTGCTTGCTTTCTATCTTTATCGCTCTCATGGCATAAGCAGTGGCGAATGTGGGCCCCCCACTTTCTTTTGTGTTGAACTGATTATGCGCGCTAGCAATCAGCTGTCATAGTTTTCCGTAGTAAATATTTGCGTTCGATCGTCGCAATGCCCTCGTAATTTTCGTTAGCGAGTTAGTAAAAGATAGAAAAAATGGGTGAAACCGATAAGATTCCGCTGAAACGCGCTGAACTATCGCTGAGGAAGTTCAACGAGGTGGCGGTGCCCCACCATTTGGGGCTGCTAAAGAACCACAAAAGCAACATTGAAAAATGCTTAGCCTTGGGAGATTGGTCCAAAATCAAAAAGGAGGAAATCAACGCCCTGCGAGTGGTGAAGCAACTGAAGAATCTCATGCTTGAAATGGACGCTCTAAGGAGCAAGGTGAGAGATGAGGACATCGAGCGGTTCGACGCTATGATGTCTAGTGGCAAGCAGCAGGCCCTAGACGGAATCCGGGAGTTCATGGGTGGGTTTCATGTGCTGTTTAGAACTTGAACCCAGGTCCCACATATCACACTCTTCTTTCAGACTTGCAGTTGAAAAGTCCTTCAACCGCTTCCAGCGTGGAAAGTGCTTACGAAACAGATTCCGAGGTCATCGGTGGCCTGCCCCAAATTCAAATCCAGGCCGATCTTCAGGAACAACAGTTTCGTGCGCGGGAGGCTTGCTTAGCAGAGGTCGAAAACTTGCATCGCGAAGTCGAAGGCTTAAATGAAATTTTCCGTGATGTTAGCGGCATGGTGCAGGAACAGGGAGAGTCTGTCGAGATTATAACAGAGCACGCGGAAGAAGCTTTGGAAAATGTTATGCACGGAGAAGCGAATCTTAGACAAGCGTTGAAGTACAAGAAAACCCTTTACCCAGTAGTGGGAGCTGTGCTAGGGACTTGTGTCGGGGGACCAATCGGACTCATTGCGGGACTAAAGGCAGGCGGACTTGCTGCAATCGGCTGTGGTATTTTGGGATTCACTGGAGGAAGCGTTTTAAAAATGAACGACGTCGTCACGACGGGAATCGAGGAAAAAAAAGAGGAATGACGTTTGTGTACGATCCAGTGAGCAGTCACTTGGGTTTTCGCGCTTTGTTGTCGTTGCTTGTGCTAAGCTTGAGCTCTGCGTACGAGTTAGCATCCAGTAAGTGTTAAAGAGATTCTATTTTGTATTTATAATATTTATTGTAAAAATACACGTTTTCCAAACCTAATTACCCTAGTCCTCGCCTAAGCCCCAAAATTAAGTCCTTTGTTCTAGCCTGTGCAAGTTAAAGAGGTACGTTAATAGTCGTCCATGCCTGCCTAAAGTTCTTCTTTTGTGCATATTCCTTCTTTCTCTGCTTCTTAAGGGTTTTTCTGGGCTTGTACCATGGTGGGTAACTTCCATTCTCATCCTTCATAGTCTTTGTGTTATACTTGTGCTTCTTACCAGTCTTCTCGTTCACCACTTCCACGATCTCTCCTGGGTTCTCTTTATCAAGAGCTTCTAATAACAGTTCTTCATTTTCTTTGATTCGTTTTTCCTGCAAAGTAAAATACGGTCAAGACTGTCGTCGTCGTAGATCTGTTCATACCTTTTTGAGGTCCTTGGCACTCTTAACGGAAACCACATCTGAAACCTCCTTCATCACCTCATTGCCATCAGCGTCAACTAATCCCAATGTCTTCTTGAGGCGAGCTAACTCTTTTGCTGCGTATCGTTCGCGCTTAATTCTATTCATTGCATCTCGCCGTTTCCTTGATCTGTTTGTTCTGCCCATGGCGTAATTTAGTTTCACTTACTTCTACCTGTTTTGAAAACGTGCTACTTCTGCAAACAGCCGTCAAGAGGACTTGTCAGTGGTTGTCATTTATCATTGCTGCCAATCGAATAAACGTACCAGCTTCTTGAGATTCTATTACTAAATGCGATTCGACTAAGCTTTTTGTGATTCCAACTTTGTAAATCAGTAAAATCACTTTTGCAAATTTTTAGATTGAAATTAAATAACTTTACAGTTAAGTAAATACTTTAGGCAGAATGATAAAACAATGCCCTAAGAATAATAAATTTTAATTGAAATCTAGTAAAACAGTGCACTTCATCTTGAAATTGCTTTGAATAGGGGCAAGTAAAATCAATTATAAAAATAATGTTTATTAGAGATTATAAAACTTATTAGTCTCCTACTCCTATTGGAAATTAATCTCGGCAAGTCTGCATTTATTTCTGCCTTTGATTCCTATGCATTCTATGTACGCTTCGATTCTACATTCTCTAACATTTTCTTTCTTGTATGGCTTTATTTTTTTCTTTTTAATTCATTCAACTTTCTTTAATAACGATTACTTTCTAATTGCACTCCTTTAACTAATTTCTAAAGTTCAAAAAGCAATTTCATAAAATTGGTTATATGTTCACGAAGAACAAATCAAATTTTTTCTATAAGAGAGCATCGATGAATTTATACTTCTGATAATCCTGCGAAACAGGTTCAGATATGATGTCTTTTATACGGGTCCTGTATTAGGTTCCAAATTACTTTTGTATTACATTCCGTAGTAGTGCCCAGGCGTAATTTTCTGAAACATTGCTGCTATCGATCCATACTGTTGCCAGTTTTTCATTCTTACAGGGCTGATCTTAAAAGTTTTGTCGAGGTTTCATAATAGATGAAAAGAGTGTCAGAACAGTACACGCTGCATTATTGTATAAATAAACCTCTTATGGTGATCGTTGATTTCCACTAAATACTTTAGTAATTTCATCACAAAGACGGGTTAGCTCATTTTCTTTTCTGGGATGAAAACTTTTCATGGTCATATTAATGAATCCTTTCTCACGTCTTCGCTAATCCTAATATCGCAATCCTTGAAATCCATATCGGAGTCTGGACCAAAATGTTAAATACGCTAAGAAAAAGCAGTCTGAAAAATCTGGCAGCCCTTGTCTAGTTGCTACGCAGAGCGCGTTCCCTATGTAATGGCCATCTCCTTCCTCGTCGACGCGATGCGGTCTCTCTCAGGTGCTCTGACCCTCAATTGTCCGCACATAACGAGTACATAAAACAAAATTTCCCGTTTCTCGCTCAGCTGGGGCCCAAGCAGCGAGCGCCGCATCATATTCAGAACCCGAGCCCGAGATCTTTGTATACAAACATTCAGTCAGCTGAGAGCGCGTCCCACAACAAGTTCGACCGACCAGACCTAGCCGTGTTTAATTTTTGCCACTGTTTCTGAAGCAGACCAACCACACAAAGTAGGAAAATTAACTGCAGCTAACGAGGGGAATTTCGTAATAAGATATTTAAACAGAAATTACACCCATTAGCGAGTGACCGCGTGAAGTCTAGAGGTACACAGTGAATCAAAGTGTGTCTCGAGTCCGCAGCTAACCCGGGAAAGTTCGGTGGATAAAAATCGATAAACCTCTGTTCTCGACCAGCAGTGATTCGGTCTCGTCCAGGCAAGCCAGTAACTGTAAATAAAATTTAATTGATCCAGGTAAGTGCAGTTCCTTTGTTCGCACGATGGTCATTTTCCCTTCCGACTCCTCCTTCCGCACGGCTGGGTTATGTAAAGCCTTGGTCTCAGCAACATCAGCTGATGCTCGGCTAGAAGAGACCTGATGCAATGGGGATCTCTCGAGATCCCCTGGTAGAAAAAAACGAAAATGAAAAATAAAACCGCCAGCGAAGAAGTGAAGTGAGGCAAAAGCAAAAACAGAACTTTTAGCAGGCCCAAGGTTTGCCCGCCGCAACTCCTCGCTCGGCTTGGACTTGACCAGCCTGAGTAGAGCGCTCACCAAAGACGACGAAGGCGAACAGCTGAACGTCTCCCGTACACACACGCGTGCAGACGACAGCCCGTTCCAATCAAAATCCACGGTTGACGAGTCTCGATGGCGTAGAGCATCGCTTTTCGGCCGTTCGGCTGGGCTAAGTTCGAAGAATAGAAATCGAAAAGCAGCCCGAGCTTTTCACCCACACGACAGTCGTCGACCAAACGTGCTCGCCTCTGAGTTGTTAATTGTTTAATTGCGGTTAGAAGGCCTCTTTCTTTTTCCCATTTTTGCTTTCTTTGTTCTCGCCCCTTTCGACTGTGTGCACTCAACCACTTTCCTGTTGCAATCAGGTGACGCCAATGTTTTTCTTACCCGGTTTGTCTATTTGTTTTTTTGGTCCGTCTGTCTGATCTTTTGCTCAACGGCTTTTGTTCAGGGAAAACAATCTACAGTCCGGCGGATCCGGACGGGGCTGCGAAGCCCCAGGTCCAGCCATGACCGAGCCGAGTGAGCTCATAAGTGAACAGGTTTGTTCTTGTTCGGGCAAACGCAATCAGCGCGAGTTAGTTTTTCGTTTTCAGGAGAAATCGCAGGTCAGTTCTGCTGGTCGTGCGTTTGTTTATTTCTGGACAGGCGCTCTCCCATCGCCTGCTTCCCATTTATTTTAAGAATACTGTTTCACGCACTGATTAGCTTGTGGCCAAGCCGCGCGAGAAGCGATCTAATGGGAGTCTCGGCCACTGGCTATGTGCAAACCGACTGGGTCAACAAAATCATGTTTCGAAATTACAGCTCATAAATTGCCCTGCTGGAACTTGTTGCCTTTGAAATTTACATGTGCTTTAGCACGGTGTTTTTAGTGGATTATTTCCATTATATTTATATAAAAATGAGTATAATTCAAATATTCGAAACAAATTGTGGCTAAAATCTGAATGATATCGACCTAGCGAAGACGATACTTAAAATCATTTAAAAAAAATCATCTAGAAACTGTTTACAGGGAAAACAGGATTAATTTCATTACTACTGGAACTTAGGCTACAGTTGAGGCTCTGTAGTCCGACTAACTTTCTTAAATTGTTTTATTAATCAACTGAGTGTATTCGTTTGTAATTCCATTCTTTTGATTGAACATCCAATAATCCGACAAGCGCATTGGTGTCCGAATATTTCAAGATGCAAACACGTACACCTATAGGCTTTGTAAGTAAAAGTACATTAAAATTCTAAGCACATTTCTTTTCTCAAATTCCTCTATTCGTTTCCCAATCAATCCCAGCCATTTTTATTTTTAAAACTTGAAATATGACATAAAATATTTTTTTGACAATATTTACAACCTGTCCTAGATTATTTTATTTATTATTTATTATATACGATTTCGTATGTACAATAAAAGTTTTGAAAACAAAGTTAGTAATCAATCAACGACTCAGGTCCATTATTTCGACATGAAACGAAATCTATTGTAAGTTAAAATCAGAAAACTGTTCAAGCAAACTAGAAAAACTCCTAAATATTCATTTCTATCTACCTGCCAGGAAACTGGACAACCGAAAATCAATCAATCAATTTAATCACTTAATCGAATTCTACAACACAAAATTCCGTGAGTCAGAGGGCAGTTGATTAAAGCAAAAATCCCGTTGATTCGCTCAGATAAGTTAAAGTCGACTCTTGACTCTGGTTTATAACAATGAAATTGAAGAGAATCGCATTAACATAGTTGTGTAATTATAATACTCTCAAATGAATATAATAAACTGAAAACGACGGCTTTGTCCTAAAACTTGGTTATTAGTTTAGTGAGACTCTATACATAAATAAATTTTGTTATAATATTACTACCGTTTTAAACTTGCTATAAAAGTCGAATTTTTATCAACCTTCCAATTGTTTATTATATTCGTATGAGAGTATTATAATTACACAACTATGTTGTGTAAATGTTTTCTATTCTTCAATCACAAATATAGATTAAACGATTTTATGTTATTTTTGTATCCAAGATAGTGAACTTGAAAAATAAAAAAGTACGTTTAAAAAAAATAAATTGCAGATGTTTTTGATGAGCTATGAATAAAATATATTTTCGCCAACTACAAATAATTTAAGAATATTAAGAAATTCTGTGAGAAAATATATAATGATATTTTCTTATTTTATATTGGTCTTGATATTTTGCTAAATTTTTATCTGAGGCGAAAATTATAATAATTAATTAACACAAAGACAAACTTAAACCAAAAAGTTTCATTTAGCTTTGTTTACTTTTTAATAAAAACAAAACACCATCGTGCTAAATTTATGAACCAAAAATTTTCAGCTGATCGTACGATATTATGCAATATTTGCTTTTTTTTGTTTTTAGTCATGTATAAATATTTGTTAAAATTGTGCTCCTACATCCTGACTAAATTTAGAATTAGATCTGTTTCTTTTGGCTAGTGGATTGGAGGAAAATTTCACTGTCTGAATTTGCTCAGATTTTTGTATATTTCAATGTCATCAGTGTAAAATATACAAGTCTATGATTTTGTAGAAGAAAACTTACACGACGAATTCGAAGTTTGACTAAACCCTTCTCTTTTAGAAATATCAACATGTGCACATTTTTGGTATGATGCCAACACCTATGACTTTTTTATTTTTGCAAATACATACTTGGAAATATTTCGAATTTTATATTAAAGGAAATTTTTCGTCAATGGATCAAAAATATAACATCACTTATTAATATTAAGTAACAAATATTTAAACAAAAAACAGTAGTATTGAATTATATGATAATTTATTTTGTAGAAAAAATATATTTTTTTAATTTACAGATAAATTAAAAATTTTCCTCTCAAAAGATTAATTGTTTAATTTTTATAATTTGTCAGTCTGTTTCTTTATTATTTTGCTCAAAAAAAAAATTGAACGATTTTCCAGGAATTTTCACTACTTAACAACCAATTAAAGTCAATATAAAATTTAAGATATACTTTTCTTTCGTTTATTATTCTAGTCCTTATAATTCTTTATATTCATCTTAAAACGTAATAAGCAGTCGACCTTGGGGAAAATCTTACATTCCTTATAGGTGATATCTCGCATTTCTCTATCTAGGTTTTTTCTGTATATACAAAAGTATCCAAAGTAAATATTTATCATTTTTGGGGTTAATACATCTTTACTGAACAATACAAAATGCACTGTATTTCTCAATAGCATAGTAAAAATGAAAGAAATCTTTATCGCATTCTCTAGGGCATCGTGCTAGCTGCTAATATCTAAATTTGCTTTGGTTCAAATAAAAACAATCGTAAAGCTGAGCTAGCCAAAAGGTGCACATAAATCGCCAAAACAAAAGCTCCAGACTGTCTAGGATTTCAATAGTATTTACTTTCCTTTGTTTACCTCTCATTAGCTGCACCAGCCTACAGACGGAAGATAGGAGACCTCCGTTGCTTTCCTTCACCCTGAACTAGCATCAGCTAAGAGCCAAAGCTTTCTGTGCATGCAAATCCGAATGAAGGATTAACCATGCCTCAAGTTTGTATGAAATTTCAAATTCGTGCACTTTCCACAGACGGCCAATTTAGATTTTAACATTGCTAGACAAGAGGCAGTTTTAGAATGTCCAAACAAAATATATTCATCAAACTAACAAGTTTACACAAAGGTTATCGACCGCACATAGCCCACAAGCAGGGCTATACGAAAGTGGTGGTAAAAATTTCGCCTTTCTGTGCCAAAATTAATCAGTAGAGGACGTGTCCTTTTTGAGAAAACCTTGAACGCTAGGATAAAAGGAAAAGTATTTACCCGAAAGGACAGCCGAATGGAATTCATAACATTATTTCCCTATCTAGCCTGCGCACTACGGGGAATATAGGGAGATGAAGAATGAAAAGAGGAGAGCCAAGGTCTTTTCGGGGAAGAATGGAACTATACTCTCCAAGTCAAGCCAGATCAGCTATGTACTACTCTGTAGAACTCCTGCTTGGACACCCTGTGCCTAGTACAGCGCGTCTCCTTTGGACATGCAAGAACAAGTTTCTTCGCCTTCCTGCATGTCTGCATTTAGATGATTGGATAGGAAATGAAGCCTTCATTGAATTTCAACTGGAAATGTAACTGGAGAACCGTTCTATCGATTTTTCCGTAACAAAAGATGACAATTTCGGTGACGACATTAAGTACTTCTGTGCAAAATAATGTACGGAGGACCAGGAAGGCGAATTGTGAAGAATGTGAACAAACTCTCACATGTCGGAAAAACAAAGGGAACAGGGTCTTCTCCGAAGTTGATGTATCAATACTTGTGTATACGCTTAGTTCAGGGCAAAGAAATCAGTACAACATAAAAATTTTGGAAAGAAAAAAATAAGACGCCAAAAAATGCGCGGAATTGGAAATTGTTTCGACTACTCTTCAAAATTTTTTTGAAAAAAACATCTATGATCTAAGGTTGCCGAAGAAATTGTTGATGGTCGCTATCATTTAAAATGTAATCCCTTTCACAGAGATCCAATCAATCATTCCGAAATATTTTAGGACATAATGGCAAAATTAAAGTCATCATGATTGGTCAACGTAAACAACGTCACACTATCTTCATAAAAATCCTCATTGCCCGTTTATGTGCTAAGTTACTCGGACCTCTGTGTGTAAAATCTGCAAAACTACGATAATCGCTTAGTAAATAGTTCAATGCCGCTTTCATACATTGATTCCATATCTAGTATGATCGGTTCAACGACAATTGCGTGCCCCGAGGCAAATCCAGACCAAAATCGTTTGCTATCTTTCACTAGTTTCTTCAAGGTCATCCTTTGATCTTTATTCACTGCTGCATTGGACCACAAAGTTCAGCTACAGATTAGCTCTAGATCTGTGCTAAGTTTCGGTCCGAAGCCGAACAAGTCACTCTCTTTTCTTATTGTTTATAAGCAGCAAAGCGGGTTTAGTGCAATAATTCAAACTCGAGATACAAAGTCATTCGGCTAATTATGCGGTTGCAATGCAATCAAGGTTGAAACTATGAAATTAAGTATTGTTCGTTATAAAACAGCTCTGAAACTATTAAAAATTTAATTAGGAACAGTATCTACTACTGCCTAATGTATGTTGAGCGGCTATGTATTGACCTACAATAGTTTTTATTTTTTATTGTTCTATGATAATTTATATTTTTGTAACAGAACTAGTCCATGAATTTATACAATTTCTTATATAAGTCAAACTGTTGATCGAATCTGTACGTTAATTAAATAATGTGACATATTAAAATAAACAAGGAATTTACTTTTGTTGAAATGAATAATACTTCAAGGAAGTTTCGTAGGACCTTCTCTTTTCGTAATTTGAGTCAAAGACTCTTTATTTTCCTTGAAAAATATATTGTTAACTACGGTATGCATAAATATTTTTCAAATCAAAAAGGCAACTGAAAAATCAACCTACAAAGCAAGGTTGAAACATTCAGTTGTAAATTTTGCATGCTGGTAGAAAAATATAATTGTTAAGTACTTCCGAGAAATTCGACCCCTAAAATTTCGGTTTAAATTTATTTATATTTATATATCGCAAGCATAACAGGAGCAGTAACTTAAGGGTTAGCACCCAATCGCGAATTTAATAAGCTCTGTTATACGAGGATATACGGAAAGCAAGCGAATTTTGAGGTAAATTAAGAAACGATACATTTAATATGCAAATTATTAAGTCATGTTTTAAAAATATTTTTAGTTCATTTTTTATCCGACTGTTTCACACATACGTGAATTTTAATAGTGATCATTGGATTTTTTCTAACCAACTATCCGTAAAACAATTTGTGTTAATTTGGCTCGAAAGTCTTAATCTTCTTGTTTTACATATAAAGAGTTGAATTTCTCTTTAAATGTAAATAATTAATTTTTTAATTTATCATATTTATATTTGAGTTAGTAAAAATCTGTTCTGTAATCAAATTTATTTTCTTAAAAAACTTTGAAGAAATCGTTCTTTAGTTAATTCGAGTTTCACACAAAAATTATTAAATCAATTCGAACTCTTGGTATCGTCTGGACTCTAGGAAATTCCCCACTGAGCTTCTTTGACAAATGTTAAGTCGAAAGAAACTAAAATGAAATTTAAAGAAATTAAGACATTTCCTTAAGGTTCGTTCAAAAGAAGTTTCTCTTCCTGTTTCAGTACGTATAAATTAAAAATAAATAAATCAAGTTTACCACTTCAGTCTTGTTTGTTTTTACCATGATGTAATTTTTATTTAACTTAGTGCTTTTTCATATGATCTTTTGATTTTTAAATTGAATTAATTAATTATTTTTTAGAATGATCAAAAAGCAAATCACGTTTATTTACGTTATGTTAAATTATAATAACAAATACAATGTTTTCTTTTTATGCTCTGTGAAATTTTTTACAAACTGTTTCCATTAATTACCTAACTTGGTTCGAATTTCTAAGCGATTAAAGCGTTATAAAAGTGGTTTATCATCTTACGACCTCTACCCATATGGTCTAATTGTCTAATTGATAACACGATCATTCCCACGCACTTTAAACGTATAAGCGATCGATATGGCGGGAGTACGCTTCTGATGGGATAATCTTTAACATTTAGGTATGTTTTTATAATTTTTTGTCCAACAGAAACTTTCGCTAGTTGCCGCCCAAAGAAGTTCGAAAATCGAAGAACCTATAAACAGATTTTATAGCAGTTTTCAAGCCTGCATCTTCTCGGCTGATTGTGAAAGTAAAAACGCCGCAATTTATCAACGTCTCGGTGGGAGCTGTTTGTTTACAGAAGCATTGAATCAGCTGGTGAGCTGAGAAAAATAAGAAAACCGCGTCATCGTGGTACGATCGCGATGCGTAGTGCGAAATTGATCGGCATTTTCCTGTGGCAATCGTGTCTCACGATCACAATTAGAAAAATGCAATTGCAAGTCGATAGCCACCCTCTCGTCGAGTTCCATTGTCCAGGCCGCAGCTTTTTCGCGATTTCGCTCCAGTCACGGCTCAAAGTTCGAACCAGGGCATAAGATCTAGCCAGACACTGGTGGGCCAAGAACGCCCCGATCGCGGCCGTTGCTTATGTAGTTGTCCGTTTAATATGCGATCGCGATCGCTAGCCGTTATCAACCTCGCATCAATTGTTATTAAACGTCTTCGAAACTTATTACGATTTATTTGTGTCTTTTTTGCCAGAGTTCTTGGCTTGTTTCTCTTTTTTCATGTTTTCGCACTCTCTCATAAGCTCAGTCGAAGATCTCGTGGCGACGCGGAATTCTTGAGCTTCAGTAGCTCCTTAACTTCGTCGCTAGTAGGAAGAACTCAAGAAAACAAAGACTACATTCGATTTCATTGTTTGAAATTGTTTATCATTCGTTTTATATTTGTTTACGATCTTGTGAGAAAGTAAATGCTAATATTGTGATAAAAGGTAGATATTCTACAACAACCGTGCTATTTAATCCTATACATGAAATATTAACTGCCTTTGGAGATCTACATAATTCTGGTTAGCTGTGGAGTTTATCATTGACGTGATCGAAATTCGAATTTCATCATAACATAAAATCATTGGCAAGATCAAGGCCTCTCGTTAACCGAATTTACTGAAATAACTTCGAATTTTGAATTTCGCAGCTAAATAGCAGTCGGGGCCTTAACGAGGTTGGTACTCATTTTCAGTCTACTCACATGAAAACAGTTAATTTTTTCTAAAAGAATCATTTGTCGCTCAATTTCGCGCGTTGTGTCATTTGGCGTGATGAATATTTCATTCGAAGTTGTGTAATGGAGCTCAAATCAGGAAATTACTTGCTAGCTCGTTTTGGTGCGTTACATTGCAGTTTTAATTTGGCCGAGCACAGTCTACTGTTTTTCATAGACCGGCAGTTGTGTATAGTGTAATTAATTAATTAAAATATCTCACATTTCATCAGAACTGCGAACTTTGGTTGCTTACTTAACTATAGTCGCTTTTGTAATTTATAACGTCCAATTAAAACTTATTTCGACGGTTTACTTTTTACGTAACGACTCGAGTTCGTGTCTTTTTTGTAAGACTTTTAGCGTAGGTGTCCATGCGGACACACACCAGATCATCAGTTAGAAACTTATCCAAGCTAAGACCGGTTTGCCTGTAACATTGGACAATTTAGGCACGGTTTAAATACTACTAGTCTGAAGACGGAAACCCTTAAAATGAACATTTGAGGTCAATGCAGATCTAGATCAACAACTATAAAAAACAAACACGATTTTATTTACGGAAACTGTTAAATTCCATTTATTTTATAGCTCTTCACAAGGTCATGAATTTATATTTAAGTATTGTATTTGATTAAATGGATTTCAAAAATATTTTGTCACGGTAATTGATTTCAAATTTTATGATAGCTTCTTAACATCTTTAGAAACAATTTTGTATTCCTCAATTGATTTATTAATTGTAAGTAAGTACACAGAACATACCATTGAAAGGTAGAACTAGTCCTGAATGATATTTGAATTTTTGCTCGTAATAAAACGGACTTTTTTTTTATTTTCTACGCTGATGTGTTAAAGAATAATAAAATAATACTTATAATACTTATATTACTAAGTGGTTACTTCCAAATTTCTGGATAAAGTGTCATATAAATTAGAAAATTATTAATTTCACAATAATTGTTGATTTTCTTATAGAATTCGTTTATGACATGGGATTTGATCGTAAATATTCGCGGTTACTGTCCTTTTATACATAAAATATTTGATATAAAATTAACAAATCAAATAAGACTTTGTCTTCGAGAATTTCCAAATGATTTATTAACAATGCAAATATGTAAATAGATGCGATTCCTTGTTTTATATGTTTACTCAAAATATCGAATTTTTAATAACTGGCTATTTAAATTCAATACAGTTTTTTGAAATATAAAATTAAACAATCTACAATTTATATTGAAATAACAAAATATAATACTGCATACAATTAATCGAAAATCGTGTCTACATTAAGAATATTTTTGGAATTCTTTTTGTCAAGAAATAAGAGTTTATTTTTACTCGCATCACGCCCAAATCACGCGAGGAATTTTAAATGGAATTTTTATTCTTAAAATATTGGTTATAATTTCTTTTCTGTCTGTTTGTCTGTCCGTTTATTTGATTTCATTATGCAAAAAGATACGAATTTGAATAGAGAGTTTTTATAATTTAACTTTAAATAAATTTATTATAATATTGTCGAAAGGGAAAATGTAGCTTAATATAATCGTAAAAAAATAAATGACTTGTTAGATTTATAACAATTTTGTTATATTGCGAAATTAGCATTTTATGGTTGTGCAGTGTGTCATTGGGTGAACGGACATATATGCGAAAGCTTAACTTAAAAAAGATAACACATGGGCAATTTTTAAATAAAATGCATATTTTATCAGAAGGGAGATTATACATTTGTATACCAGGTAACTTAGATTTGCTTTATTGTTAACCAAATATTTTAGTGTAAACATAGTGAGTGACTGATGTAGCAACAAACAGAAATTTCAGAAAAAAAAATAATACATGAAGTTTCAAGCCACCGGTATTAGTATAATATCTAAACACTTTAGTCTTGAAGCTATCAAATAATACCCCAAACCATTTTTCATCACTAGCCGTCTCATAGGCATTAATGTTTAATCTAGTCTTTTTTACAAAAAAGCTCCCTGTTGAATTGCAATTGCGAAGTGCCAAGAATTTTATTCAATCTTCGGTTAATTGTGTGAACTGACTAATCTATTGATGTGTATTTGGTATTGGGGAGGCCTAATAAGAGAGACCCTGAGTCTGAAAAACTACCACTTTGTAAATGAGACCTAAAATTGTTCTTGTTTTCAACACAATGCTCTCAATGTGATCGTATAAGTTCAATTTCTCTATCCATAATGATACCAAGGTCCTGAATCTTAGTTACTTCACCAGTAGTCACACCATTTATGTTGTATTCATGACTATTCTCATCCGTCCGTCTTGTAAATATCGGAAGAGCGCATTTTTTGCGTTCAAGACCATTTTATTTAGGTCATACCACCCTTGAAGACTGTCAATATCTCGCTGTAGTTCCATGATGTCATTGGTACTAGAGATCCTCTTAAACAGCTTCAAGTCATCAGCAAACAATAAATGCTGAAATTTCAGCAAGTGATAATATCGTTCACAAATATATTAAAAAATACTGATCTAAGGAGAGACCGCTGACATATACCTGAGACAGCGACATATTCTCGTCCATATGTAACGTTCACCTTAACTGCGAGTCTTCTCTCCTCAAGATACGATTTAATCCACTGTAATTGCTTATCTGTAATGTCGTAAACCTCTAACTTATGCAAAAGGATCTAATGGTCTACCAGATTAAACGCTTTTGAGAAGTCTATATACAACGAATGTACTGATGGCATTCATAGCATCCAAGATAAAATCCATACACAGGAATAGATTAGTAATATGGATCTGCCCTCAATGAAACCATGTTCTTTCTCAGTAATGACGTTCTTAAAGTTGAAGTTTATTAACGGCAAAACTAGTTTTTCTAGTGGTTTCGGAATAGAGGATTGTATGCAGACTGGCCTGTTATTAGTTACCTTGTTATTCTCTACAGAATTTTAAAAATGAGACATCTCTGATGGATTTCAAATCAAAATCTATCTAATTCTACTTCGTTCTATTTCATAACTTTGTTGAAATATTTTACCTTGTAAGTAATCACCCAGAAAACAGCTGTAGTTTCATAATAATAGTTCCCAAGTATTGTCGTCGAGAATAATTTATACGACTTAAAATTGCATCTATCAACCATGTTTGTAAAATTTATTACTGGCGTTATTTTTATCCACATGGTACTTTATACGAATTCCTTTTATTTACATTGGCGTAGCAATTCTGCATGAGATTGGAAAACCTATTTCACAAGGTGATTTCATTTGCGTATACGAAAGGTTTCCCTAAGACCTTTTCATGCCTTACCTTCTTTGTGAATGATTAAAACTTGTCCATTCACTGGCACGCTCTATTTTATTTGACTAAGTCCGATAAACTCCCATTAAATTATATCCAAAGGACATGTCTGGGATACGCCTCTTTCTCGTGCGCCCATTGCCTCAGCTTTTCCGAACTGTGTTTACCCATAAGACAAATAAATAATAAAATGGAACAGTAAAAGTCTACCTTAGCCCAGACGAAGGTAAAAGAGGATATGTGGTATCGCAATTACCTCAAGGGGATAAGGTAGACGCGTGGAAATTGTCTCTTACCGATTTAGTATGTGAGTCATAATCGTGCACGAGCGCTAAAACATATCTACGACTGCTCTCATGCTTTTCCAGACCTGTTCAAGCACGGATCTATATAAGGTCCGTGTGTTTAAGTTTTCTTAATTGCCGCACTTTCATGCAAACGGAGGAAGAGTGTAAAGACATTTTAATGGATTTGAATGATTAATCGCTCCGGGAGCTCGCCGAACGTACAGGTACACGCAACGGTTGCATGTCTGAGCACTTTGAAAACCCTTCATCCCCACGGTGAGGACTTGCCGGAAGAAGGGAGAAAATCTCAAACAGTACGAGCTGGAGATTTGCGTTTGGACTGCTGTGAATCCGACCGAGTCATTAATAGTGCAGTAATTGACGCTTTAATTGCCACTGAAGTGGGGGTGATTGATGCCTTCGACTGGTGCCATTTGCCCGATTAAATATGCAACAGACTCGACCCCCAAACCCTCATCGACAATTTGAGCTGATAACAGCCACCCCAGGTCGGTTACTGACTTGTGGGCAAGGGAACTGCAGATGTCATAATCACACAAAAAGTCAATTCGATCGGCTTTAGGTTTTGCGGCCAAATTATAAACCCCAAATTGAGGCACCCCATCTACCAAATTACCTTCTTGATAAGCAACTCAAAGGCCTCTTTAACCCTCCAAGTTTGGTGTTTGATGTTTGTGTGCGTGTATTTGTTTGTCTATTCTTATCAAATACGAATAAAGTAGAAAAACTGTAACTAATTATAATGAAGAGACGTCTGAATCAACATAAAACCTTTCGCCATAGAATTGCTATTTTGATTTTTATGAAGGCTATCATGTATTTTATTTTATGGACATAATTTTCCATGGGTTAATCGATTTTGCTATAGTTTGTTGAAGGCTTGCTTTGTTCTACAAATGTGTTTAAGGTATGATTAAGATATAATTAGGACAGGAATGTCCAATATCTACCATTTCTAATTGAGAGAATGAAAATATGACCATGAATTACAACTTCAACTTATAGAATAAAATAAAAACGCCTTTTGTAGTAATCGAAAAATTTCGAAAAACAAAAACTTGGCTCTGAATTAAAGAAAAATGTTTTTAAAAACGTCCTTTTTATTATTTAACAATAACTCTCTTTTTTTCATTAATTAATAGGTTGTAAGTTTTTTCGTTTCTTTTTATATAACAATTAAAGGAATGCATTTTGAATTATCTAAATAAAATGCATCATAAAATACGAACATATTTCTATACGGTACATTTTTCAAATAAAAGATCCCCTGTTTTTTAAGAATAGATATTTGTAGTGATTTTGAAAATTGCTATCCAATCATCTTTGTTTG
The DNA here is from genome assembly GCA_001932985.1 of Proctacanthus coquilletti. Taxonomy (NCBI): domain Eukaryota; kingdom Metazoa; phylum Arthropoda; class Insecta; order Diptera; family Asilidae; genus Proctacanthus; species Proctacanthus coquilletti. The sequence continues at coordinate 87,055 of MNCL01000187.1, read as the reverse complement.
GATAACAACGAAATATGACTGAAGTATTTTATGACGTGTTTTTGAAAATGTTTGTCATTTCTTAGGGTGAAAGGCAAATCTGAAAAGACGCGCGTTGCTATTTTTTGACACAATGAAACAATGTTGAGCATTAAAAAAAACCACAAACTTAGAGATGAAGACCTGGGGCTAAAATTAGCGAAAATCATCACAGACTTTGATCGAACTGCCCAGGGAAGGATTTGGCTCGCGTGTGTCACGATTGTTTCCGCGCCCGTAAATCTGCCAGCCAGGGTCGGAGTTCTTGCCGACCTGAGCTTCAACCATGGAAGGTGGCCAAAAGTGACTGAGGCTCACGAAACCGACTTATCGGTAGTTACGTAACACGCACTTCGGTGATGAAATATCCCGAAATGGGATCCTTTCCCGGGGGCTTTTAATTAGGACAACCAAATTCCGTACTAGTTCGGACTGTTCGGAGCCCCAGGATGAAGAGGGGTTATGGTAGTTCTAGTACTTGGGGGACTATGGTGTGCTGATTGTTGACTGATTTGACCTGTTGCTCCCCCTGTTGCATGCTATGCAATTCTGAAGCGCTCTGTTGACGCTCGCCTAGAGCCCGGGTATCATTACTGACTCAGAGCACGCGGCGGGGAACGGAAGCACAAAATCCCCACACTAGGAAACGCGTGACAAATTATACCTGGACGTGTGCTTTCGCTGTCCGCTGAAGTAATTACGGTACTTCACGAAACAATGCAGATTGCCATTCGCTCCGATGTGCAGATGGAAGAAGTGCGGATTGCCTTTGTAACCTGAATCCGGGCGTCTTTGTTCGAGGCGTACGAACCGCGGCCTCGTTTCGCCGTTTCCTCTTTGTTCTGCTGGATGCTAGCGGAAATGTGGTTACGCACGCGTGAGACTGCTCTCTCACCTGGCTCGCACTTGTGTAGAAGACGGGCTCTGTATTCTGCCGCGTCGACGGCAGTGTCTACCCACAAAGAACCCGCCCGTCAGATCTAGCTCTTCTGTTCTAATATCTAGCAAGGTGTAATTGCGGGTCGTGCGGGCTGGGACGGGGAATTGCTTTTCATTGGAACGTGACAATCATTTTGCCTAATTGCTCGCCTGGGTGAGCCCTGAATTGTACCTTCTTGCTATACTTCCAAAGCTTTCGATTATGTTTCAAATCTATTATATGAGGTAGACATAATGCCAATATGATGGCACTGAATCATGGTTTTCGCGCTTAATGGCTTTTGGACTTCGATTATTGATTATAACTAGCAAATTAGCCGATTGAGCTTATGCTCTATGCGATGCGACAATACAATGCCTATAGAAATTGTTAATTTGTCTGGTTAGATAAACCACGAAGTATAGTATAATTTAACATCAAATAAGCCAACACGAATAGCAACTGTACTTTTTATCAGTATGTGGATGTACAAATAACAGAAATGAAATATTTGTCTATCATCCTTTGTTATACTTATCATTAATTAAAATTTCTGTGTTTTCTCTGTCCTCTAACGTTCCTTTATTTAGTAATTGATTTTGTTAAAGATTATAAAGACGTTTAACTGCTTGTGCAGTTGGGAGAGAATAGTATAGTTTTCCTTCTCTTTAAGAGAAGATTTGGGGAAGTATTTTATTTCTAATGATTTTTTCTAAATTGTAATTAACACATTAGATACGGGTGGTCACGCCTTTTTATCAGCGTAAAACAGGCAATATTTTCACGATTTTGCGTAAAAATCATTTGTTTAAACGTACCACTATAACTTCTAAAATATTAAAGTTATTGTTGTAATTTTTTTAGCACCTTATATCTGCAGAGGTGGGAGTGATACATTCCTTTATTGCAAGGTTAACGTGTACTATTTAACAGAACATAGCGAGTAATAATACCTTACCAATAACCGCCAATAATCGGTAAAAACACCGTTCCCGTGTTCTATCACCACTCGGAAAAAAAGGTATTAATACCCTTCCCATTTTTAGTGTGTTAAGAACACTAACTTTTGTGTAATCTGTATTCCAAATCGGGTTGCTATTTTGAAATAATTGCTTTTTGGTGTTTCTTGGTGACTCGAGTGGTAGGTAGATGGGAACTGAGCACCCGAAATAAAATTCAATAACCTGTGAGGTCAGAAGAACGATTTATTTAGATAACACTTTTTACATTTATGAAAAAGTCGTGATATATAATTTTACGTTTAAATGTAGAAAAAAAAATTTAACTTCTGTTAGAAAGTCGAACATCTAAAGTGTAAATCGAAAACGACATTTAGAAAATTTAATATCATGATTTTAAATTTTAACTTTATTTCAATATCAATATTTTACATTCAAAGTTTATTTCTATTTGCCTTAGACAAAAATTTATTTTTATATATCGAAAGAAAACCATACTAATAGAGATTTATGCATTGCAGTTTAGCTGAAACAGAATAACACATCTTCGATTCAATTTAAAAAAAAAAATCAACCGTTTATTTGTTATTTCCCAAATAGACTCCGGGTAATTCAATGACTGATGACCCTTCATTATTTTTCCATTAAACATGAGTTTGCCCAACTCCAGTATGCAATCAGCAGATATTGATGCCACAACAGAAAGGTCACATTAATTATAAAACAGAAAAGTCCACAAAAAAGCTAAAAGCTAGCCAATATTCTTTGTTGCACCCCAAGACCCCTTGACATTTCCAATCAATCTGGCAAACCTTATTATTTATTTACTTGTTCGTTAATGGAAGTTTCTCGCAGTGTCTTGAAGCGGTTAGCAATCCCCGCGGTTTCGCCAGCTTGGTCACTTGGTCTTGTGGTATATGAGAAAACTCCCACATGTCAATGAGAGCTCGCAAACTGGCCGTCCAAACACAGCCATACAAATTAATTTCGCGTTATCTTACTTGTTTACATTTCGTTTTTCGTTAAAAAAGTAACGATCAAGTTCGTTAGCATGCATCCCTATCTGTTAGCGAGCTCAGCCCCTATGGCGCGACTGCCGCATATGTGCAAATACTGGGACAATCTGCCATGACAATGAACTTTTCCATACACACAGCGAAATTACCGCTCTCGTTCTAGATATCGAAGTTTTGTTAGACATAATGTATAACAAACAGCCACCTACTAGTGGATAGGCCGTCTAACTTGGCGTATGCAAACAACTTCGTGCTCAACTGGATCGACAATTAGATTTGCGCAAATGGACGTTGTCGCTGCACGTCGAAAGGAAACCGTCTCATTTGGCAGATTCGAGTGCTCGTCTCCATCCACATTAGCACCACTGACCCCGTCCCCAGTCACCCTGGCCCTCATCCCTGGCGATTATCTGAGGTGCTGCCGGCCACAGTAGTTTCTATCAAAGTCACCCGGTGCGCTCGACGTGCCCCAACATAGCTTATTAAGCGATCCAACAATGGATCGGCTGCAAGGACCATGCACGTGAAAGCAGAGTGCCTCCATGCAACTTGATGCGACCATTGTCTAGCGCTCAGATCTTAGCCGCCTGAATTGCTTTGTTTGATTGAAGTAATTACTTGTGAGCGATTGGTCACAAAGGGAGCAAAGGTGGACTGTTGCAGCTGATGGATAACTATAGGGTTATTTTAAAGTTCAAACTTCAAAGACGAGATGGGTTTTTCTTTTTCTAATGGGGGAATTTTCTATCAATAAGCAATAATTTGCATAAGGATTACTAGTCTATTTATAATTTTAAAACCCCTCGAATATATTTTTGTTATACCTTTGGTATACAAACAGAAATAAATAGAATTCGTGTGTGCAAAAACTTATGAAGTTTAAACCTTCAAAACTCAGGATGTTTGCGAAGTTTTATAGAATTATTATTATTATTAAATATATGTCTATGTTTGAATTATTGATAATATAAACCATGTTTTAAGACGATTCTTTAAAGACATATATGCAATCACGAACTTTTATTTTGCATAAAAAATTTACTTTTAACAATTCAGAGTTACTATTCCTCAAAATATCTAAAGTGAAATTACTAGTTCAAAGAATAAAAATTGTTCAAGTTAACTCAGTTTGTAGACAAAGAGGTAGTCATCTCTAATAATTGAATACACATTATCACAGTCCATTTGAAAGATATGTGCGTAGCCTAAATAAAGCGAAACGAAGTAGTATAATTGCTGCATAGCCTCTTTGGCTTCTCATCAAATGTTCTGTAATTAGATCGGTTAGATACATTTTAAAGAGACTATAATATAGATATTTTTAACTCTTCCATATGCCAACCTTGTTCAATCTTGCGCTGCTCCGTTCTGCTCTAGTAGTTTATGAGGAACAATGTTCGGCGTAAAAAAATTGGATCTAATATTTTGCGACCAACGAAAATAGCACTATAATTTAAGTTATCATGTGACCTGATTTATTATCTTTTGTCATAAAATAAACATATCTATCCAGATGTAAAAATAAAAGACAACTTCCGAACATCTTCATAAAGATCAATAAACTTTCTTAGAAACAAAAACATTTTTGATTGTTCCTGTAGAATTAAGAAAAGAAATAATAGCGAAAGTAAATTAACTGTGAAAATAAATATTCGTTTGTGCTGTTACGGCTTGCATGGGGTGATTTTCCTGTAGTTTGCAGCGATTAACCTTGAAATATTTTTGGCGGTGGCACATTCGCTATCGTGAGTTAATCAAATGAAGCCATTACACAGAATAGCACAAAATTCTCCCTCACCTTGACGAAAGTCTGAACTCAAGGCCCATAAATAACTTCAATGAACTTCTCCGACGACGATGAAGGTTGATTTGAACAAAGTGCATTTCTTTACTCCCGAAGAGAATTTTGAAAATCATTTAAGACGAGTGTTTGCGGCTTGGCTGTAAAATATTTTAATGATTTTATTTTAAAATGTGAGAAATTGGGAAACGACAAATGTAGCCACAGTTCACCAAAGTTTAGCAGCCATGAACGTGGCCGCATTCCCGAAATTATCGTGAAAAATTTGCATTGGAATTAATCCAACAAATTGAAAGCGTCGTCTCTAAGTTTTCGACAAAATTAACTTTGTTATCGTGCGGGGTACGAGGCGATAAACAAAGGTGACTGGATATAAACAAATCATTAGCATACTAGAGGAGCGTGTGTGAAGTGATGGCTGGCGGACGAGAATTTCATCATCATCATCAGCATCGTCAGCTTGTTAGTGAGCATAAAATTTTATAAGCCAGATGCGAACACTCAAAGGGTTAAGAAGAAGGTCTTGTTTACGAGGAAAAAATGTAAATCTGATTTTATGCAACATTTGGTGAATTTTATTACACGCTCCCGTACTCCAGAAGCGCTCGTCCAACGGGGGGCCAATGTGTGTGATGTATGGCTAGGAAGTCTATTTTAAGATGTGAGCCAAAAAGCCGAGAAATAGGCGGGGGCGTGTTGTCGTATCATTATTGACGCTATCAACCGCTACCGTAGTCTGTTATTAATCGTTATAAATAAATAAACAAGAACAAGTTTGAATTTATCAACTCATTTTAAATATAAAATTGTTTTCATGTGGGGCACTGTGAAAGTTGAGGTCAAAAGGCACCATTATTTTTAAAATTTTAGGAGTACATAAAGCGACATTTTTTTAAAACACAGCTTTCATTTAGACGCTCAAGAAAACGCAGCAAATCGATACACGATTTGTTTGTTTATTTGAGGTTAGGTACTCTAAAACAAAATTCCAGTGCATTTTCAATTGAAATTGGATTTCTGTGGCGAAAAAGATTCCTTCTAATTTTATTTTTATACTAGTCGAAGGCTGAGTTTCACGCTAGAAAAATAAATGTTCATATTTTAACTTGATCCATAAGCCATCTGCGTGATTTAGTAACAAGCAGACAAGCAATATTTTACGTTGACCTGGAGTTATCTAATAGTGAACATTGCAGCTTCACTAACCGCAAAAGGAAAATCAAAATTGATTGAGTGAATTTTCTCTAATAGAGTAACAAACAGCTAACAGGCATTTTGGTAATATTTTTCCTTGTCTATAGATTTATTGGTATATCTTCAAGAAAATGTTTCAGGTTAGCTTAAAGAATTTTACAAGTGAGTACTATAGGTAATTTTAGCGGTATCTTTTAATATAAGATCAACTGTTTAAAACTAATTTTTTTAAAGTAACTAAAGAATAAAGTAAAGTAAAGAATAAATTATTAATCTGCCATCGCTGGTAGCAGATTTAATCATTAAAAAGTAATAATTTGCACAAAAAATAAAATCGAGCTCAAAAATCACTACATCTTTGCTATTATCTGTTATTAACCAATCATGAAAATGTACAGACGAGAACATTGATGTAATTACCTGCTTTGGATGAACATGTGTCATTTTACGATAAGCGTAATAAGAATTTGAAGTTCTTCCCATTGATTATCTATTAGTTGATTCAATAAAATGTCCAAGACTCAAACTAGAAAACATCTTTAAAAATTATGATTGGATTTACATTCAAGTTTGGTATAAATTTTAAAAATATACTTTTGAATAAATGCTTCAAATGGCACAATTACTTTCCACAAAAATGATTGTGATAGTATTCAAGATATGTATATTAAACTACCCAGATCTCGCCAGAAGGAAAATAAACTTATCTTGTACAAAAGCCGCACCATCATCAGTGCAATGACCCAAAACACTAAATAGAACAGCCTCACATATTGAGAACAAGCATAACATCCCCATATGGATTCATTGCTCTTCGAATGATAACAAACATGTAGCTAAACTCTTTCTCTTTTTTGTGACTTTAGAATTTGCCGAAACATTTATAAATAATCGCCAGTAACTTCTAAAGCAAAAACCCATTTGCGACCCACTTCCTTTTCTGAAAACCACTCAGCATACATCTACAAACTTACTGGGACGCTCAAGGGCTGACAGACAATCGCTAGATTTCCGTTGATTCCCAATTGAATGGTAATTTGCCCAGGCCGACTTAAGGCTTGCATTCCAAGCTTCGAATTGCTTGTCGAAATCCATTCGTCCCTCAACTCCTCTGGACCCGTTCGCGACCTAAGCAAAACTGCGTCTATGCCGAGTCGGATTTAATTGATTTCTTCGTATTTCACCGTGAAATTGCTTCTCTCGCAATTCACATCGCTTTCTCTAAAAAGTGCTTATTGCCAGAAAATCTATTTTGTAGCACTATCGAGCTGCTGATCTTTCACGTACGTGAAGCACTCGTTAATCTTTGGTACCTCATTACCATTTCTAGAAAAGACGGACAATACTAGTATGGACGCATTATGCTCCCTTATCTTTTCAGAAATCTGAGCTCTTCGAATATAACAAGGTAATTCTGAAGCCGCAAGCGCTTCTTAAGCCAGCTCAAAAGGATGGGGGCTCGAGCTACTGTTTTTCTTTTGTACTCTCGAAACATCAAAAATAGGTGCACATTGGAGGGAAAAAAATTAGGAGGAAAATGTTTGTTTCTAATATTGTACGAAATTTGATTGCTTTTTATTAATTATGTTATTTTGGTTTTTCTATTCTTTACGACTTCATAAATCCTCATTAGTTTTAACAATTTCAAAGTGGATATTTTTTGTATTTCCATATCAATAAACGAATACGGCTAAACTACAAGAAAAGTTTATAATTTTATTCTAAATTAAATTTGCTTTTCCATGATTATGACTTATGACTTATTTTAAAATTATTTATTGTCCAGTCAATTTCATAAAATCAAGCACAAGCCTGTCGTATTCCTAAAATTGCATTTTTTCAATAAATTTTTTCGAAACTGTGTCAATTTTGAAGCATTACATTGTAAGAGACTGCAAGGCTGTTTAAATGCAAACTAAATAGCAGGCATCTGCTTATTGGCTATATGGGTAACTTACTTCTTTCTATGGATATTTTTAAAGCTCCATTGCACTTTTCATCGAGCAGAATAAGCAGCTTACATTACTTTCATTATGCCACCGAGAGTTTAGCTAACCGCTTCAGACTCGCATGGGCTGCAGTCCATAACAGAAGCTCTCAAGTCAAAGCTTGCCTGTATTTCCCGGCGATGAGTAATCAGAAAATTGCTTGATGATGTGAAAACTACCTGGTGCCCTTGTTGTCTGAACTGTATCGATTGGGGATGGAATAGTAATTACTGTGATTCTATCACACCACAACCCATCCCCTTGTGCTAATAGTAAGCTTAAGATTTGACTATATTCGATTTTTGATGAATGCTTGATTTCCTGCCATGGTCTATTTCATGTACTCCTTTTCCGGGTAGCACAGGGATGTACGTTGCGCCAAAGGGACAGGTGAGTTGGAAGGTGAGCGTAGACAATGGTGCGATAATGGTTTGTCGTCATGAATATTTATAACCGAACCGAGGCTAGTTATGTAAAACGCAAATGCGTCAGGTTTTACATAAACCGTATGGTCGCCCTGTGGTAATTACATGGCCACAACTAAGCATTTCCTCGAGGCTGACAGTTACAAATGGACTTGAAGGACGGCATATACACGTTTTCCATCAAATTTTGTGATGGTTTCAGCCCCTCTGGGCGTGAAAGGAAATGAATGTTTTAACTTAGTAATTTTCTAAGTGGAGGAATTTATCAGAAATCTTAAAAATTTCCTTATCGGTCATTGTGCCGTTTTGAGGGGAAGCGGTTAATTTGGACTCTGGTCAGTTTTTTGCGCAGCCGGATCCATCCGTTTATAAATGATATGCTTTGATTTGCGATTTTGCCGATATAAAAGGTTTTTAGCCTTTGAGATTAAATTTGGAGGTGAAGTTCCAAACTTATATTATAAGCAGATTGTTCATAAATTGGATATACAACAAAATTCTTTAAAGAGCATTTTTTCATCATTACTTTTAAAATATTCAAATTTTGTGATTTCAAATCTTAAAAGTATATCGTTGTTTTCCAAAATATTGTCTTTTAACACAATTATTAGTAGAGTATTTATAATTATCATTGACGAACAGATAAAGAAATTATATTTTATTAATTTAATTAAGCAGTAAAGAATAGAGAAATATTAAAGCCTAATTTAAACTGATGTCATATTTTCAGTTTTTATGGAATTCACTCCTTTTTACTAATAAGTATTCCGAAAATATCTTAAATTTGGTCATATACATATGTTTGCATTTCTTAATGTATCTTTTGTTATTTTTAAGTCTCTATTGCTTTCATAAATTTGTTATTGATTTTCCTATTTATAGTAATTGTAAGAAAATGCATTTCCATATGCAAAGGAAGAGTCTTCAATTAATGAGCTCACTAAGTTTTAAAGAAATATGACTTGGGAATTAGTAAAAAATACTGCAATTTTCGTCAATTTCTCCTATATACGGGAATCACAAATTTTCCTTACCTCGCCATTATTCCTACTATAAGTAATTTCCACACGATTCTTGACAACCACACGTTTTGTTTTTCAGGAACCTGAGTAACGGCTGTAGAAACTTTGTAAATAATTAGTAAATACGCGCAAATATAATAAACATAAGACTGATACAAAAGTAATTCTAAAGGAAGATATTATTTTGAATAAGAACAGAAGGAAATAACTCGTGATCTCAGCTTTATTAACCCACAAAAAGATAAATAAAAGAAGGAACCATAGTATACCTTTAAATCGCTCAGTACCAAAGACATAGACATTTTTTTTGCATATTTGTCATTAACAAAGTATAAAATCATCAACTAAATTAACAAGGAGCAACAGAGAATCGGTAGAGAACATTTTGTGGGAGCGACACTCAGCGAAACGACAAAAACCGACCAAGAGCTTAGCGCTTGCGTATAATGTTCAGTGGCTTGGTTAACCTATTATTTGGAAACCCTGACACTGAAGATAGTACAAGCCTTAAACCTAGCTCAGAACCCACTGAAGCTGTACGGCAGCCGGCCGGAAGACCATTGGTTTCTGATAGTATCAGTCCACGATTACTGTCCACCGAAGCCGCGGAAGAAGACGGTTGGTTGCTAGTAAATAAAGAAGGTAAGCTGAAGTAGACTATCATAGCGAGTAATAGCATTTTTAGTAATTTATTATGTGATTACATTTTTTCAGAAGAAGAAGAAGAAGAAGGGAGCCTTCCACCCACCGATTCTGAGGAGGAATTACCCCTTGCTACCTGGACAACTCCTCGGCTAGGAGTACCGTCTAGTTCATTAAATAACCATCGTGGGACTATCAGCGCCCTTCAAGATGCATTGTCAGAGTCTCTCATGTACGACGTACCGCTGTCCTCAACAGCGGTACCAAACCATACCTCCATGGAAGAGTCCTGGTTCGTAACACCACCGCCATGTTTCACTTCGACAGGGCCGGTGTACATGGAGACTTCACCATATGAAAATCTCCTGATAGAACACCCAAGGTAAGTATTTTGTATAGCCATTTTGTCGGACGTGTTTATAGTAAGTTCTGATCTTTTGTCCTTACAGCATGTCAGTTTATCATAGTATTACGTTCATCCAGCAAGTCGTTAACAAATGCAATCCCATTTACGATGGACAAGATGATGAGGAAGAGGAACGGGCCGAATCATTAGAGGTAAGGATGACTTAGAGCTTCTAAAAAGTTGGAAAGGAAAGAATTAATTTCTTTGAAGTATTTGGTTAAATTATTTTCTTATTACAAATGTCTTTAATATAATTGGGAAATGTTTCATGTCTATTGTTATTATTTATATATTATTTAATTAAAATACTCGAACATGGGAATTTAAAAGAGCTTTTAAATTGCTGAACTGAATGATTACTGTCCATAGTACATAAAGTTAAGTCAATATTTCTCACCTTTTTCTTACAGGAAATTGAAGATTATATTCCACAAGCTCGTCGTAATAACCGTAGAAAGCAAAAGAGGAGATCGGAGCGTGCTGTTGCAAACACGCACACAGTTCGGGCTTCTGACCTGTATAGCCATCCTGACCGCCTGAAGCAAAAGGTCGAGCACAAAAATTCGGAAAAGGTAAGACAACATCGACATCTTTATAGGCAAATGAAATTCTACTAATTAAGGGATAATGAACAGATTCATGACAAACGAAATCACAAAGCTCTATGCCCCAACACGTTGAAGCGTAGCAACAAGGTTCGTGCTTACAACGGCAAGGGTAATCGCCGTAGACGTTCCGACTTCCAGCACTCTAGAGTAATTAGTGGGGCTAATAACAACCGCAAATGTTACTAAGTCCCAGACAGAGTGGAGAAAATTAAAATAATAATAAATTCATTGATGGACCCAGGCTGCCTCACCCGGACAAGAGAAATTTCGCAATTCTGCAATTTTAAGGAGATGACAAACACAAAATAATTTTAATTAATTTATTTGATTCGTAGTCCTAGAATTTGCCGATTTTGTAACAGGCGTCTTACAACTTGTAAAAGCGAAAAATCAAGTGATTGTGATAAAAGTAAACGTTCTATAAGAAAGTAGGTCGAAGGACGGAGGAATGGGTATTTGAACTGAAGGCTTCTAACTCTCTTTATCACAGACTATAGAGCAATATAATCGACATTTCATATTGAATTTGGCCAGCACGCCTTCCATCGATTGCCCAACTCCAAACCCTGCCCACTCGGGAACGTATAATATAAGTAAACTTTTTAACGTAAACCTTAAAATCGGCAAAGTATTTTAAATCGCTATGACGTTGTTTACCCTCTATCCCATTCTAATGAATGGAAATTTCTCTAATTTAACACAATTAGGTCATAATTCGTTAGTTGTTATTTAATCAAAAAAAAAAAATGTGTTCAGCAAGCAGACGAAAAATATAGGAAAAATATTCCGTTCGATCTATGTACGAAGCACTACCCGAAAAAAAAAACAAAAAAAAAATTTAAAAGAATTCTAAAATAAAAAATACACTTACTTTAGATAAATACACAAAACGATAGTGTTTAAGGAGATAAGGATCGCTTTTCGCCGTCGTGAAAATCGCTCGGCAAATTGTATTATTATTAGTTTGTCTGTCTGCGAATAAATGTTGTTAAGGCATGTGATGTAAAACGGTTTTTGATGATGGCAAGAAAATGTGAGAAAAGTAAATAGCTTAAGAATTTATTTAAAAGCAACAAAAAATTGTAGCTATAATTGTTGACAACAGAAAATCAAGAAAAAAAGAAGGACGTGAATCTATAGAAATACAAGCATCTCTTAAAAATGAAAATTGTGTGTTTTATTCCAATTATATGGTTTACTAAAAGATCACATTTGGTATCGTTTGTTTTCCGTATCTTAAAGTACACAAAATTAAAAATCATTGTAAAACTTCGATGTATATTTGTCTGCATGTAGCAAAGAATTTTGTCAATCGATAATTTTAGAATAGCTATAAAACTGATTAGATTAAATTCTTAGTTTTCTTTGATCTTTTAAAATTCGAATATGTAACAATTAAGTACGTAACCGTACTTTTAATATTTCACATAACATTACAATTTTTACAAAAAGAATAACTCGTCCTTTAAAAGTTATTTAAAATGTATATTTTTATAATTAGAAAACTTTAATATAAGAAAAGATCACTATACTACAAAAGTCATTTATGTTTGCATGATTCTTGATTATCAGATTTTAATTACACTCAATTTGTTATAACACCGCTTTCAAAAATAAACTGAACTTTACTATATGTGTTTTCAGAGGAAAGGAGGTCGTAACAAATAATTATTTTATATATAACTGATGATAACGAGAGCTTCTCGATGTAACTTAGCATTTGAGATTAACACGTCGTAATACAAAATCCTCAGCCTCCTTAGGCACTATCTGCAGCATAGTCTAGGTTGTGAAGAAATCTCTTCAAAAATCTCCTGCTCTGTGTCATGTGAAATTAATTTTTTCGCAGCCATCATGAGTGGAATCAAAATGTTGCTTTCTGGAATAATACTTTAAATTGCATATTTGAAATGGCTAAAGATAATCTAAAGTAGTACCAAGCCTCTAGCAGTTTCAGTACATCCAAAATATTTCGGTTTTTTGATAATTAAACCGAAAAAATGTAAGTTAATATTCCAGTTCTATCTACAAAACGTTCCTGCTTAATAATCTAGCAAAACAAGCTTGTCTGATAAAAGCGTCTAACCTCACAAGCTTGGATTAATAAAGAATCTATGCACGATTTTCTGACAGTGTGAATCTACTGAACGCTGCACAAATAGCAATGAATCGCTTTTGCCAAGTATTCCGCAATAAATGCAGTGTTATTGGAATGATACACTTGGAAGCTTTGCCAGGTAAGTGTTAGCACCCACTCTGCTTTTAACCATCGAACAAATTCCCGCAGGAACGCCGAAATATCGCAATAATCTGCCGATAATTATAGAAAAGGCAAGACATGAAGCGGACATTTACAACAAACACAATCTGGTTGTTTAAATAAACACATAACATTTTTATACTTAAAATACGTCTACGGAAACTTATTTTAGGATGCAATGTTAATTGAGAACATGCACGATGTGCCTTATGTGCAAGATCGCTTTATCGGGCCAGAAACTGTGGCATGTATGGCTAGAATCAGCTTAGAGATTAAGATCTTGATGCCGAACACACCTTGTGGAATTCAGGTAACTTCTTGGCTTTCATTCAATTGGCATACAATTTTAAACATAAAATTAATACAATACCTTGAGTAGGAATCTGAGATGTTAAACTAATAAATTAGGAATTCAATGTAGGCTAATATAAGGCCCTCAAATCCACAAGAAAACAGTATATAGGTTTAAATGGAATTTTGTATCCCTTCATCTTTAGATTCTCGCGTGTGGCAACAAGCAGGCTCTGGCTGTAGCTAAAGCATGTGACCTACAATTCATACGAGCAGAAGGGTTTATCTTCGGACATGTTGCTGATGAGGGCTACACAAATGCGAATGCTGGTCAACTGCTTCGATACCGAAAACAAATAGATGCAGAAAATATTCTTATTTTTACAGATATCAAGAAAAAGCATAGCTCTCACTCAATCACTGCTGACACTAGTCTTTTAGACACAGCAAAGGCTGCAGAGTTTTTCTTAACGGATGGTGTCATATTAACAGGTAGAATACCATGAATTAGCAATAGTTATTGTGTTTTTCATTATTCTTGTGTCACTAGGCACCTCAACGGGTGACGCCGTCAGTGTAGACGATTTAAGTGCACTCAAAGGAAAACTGAAGACACCCATTCTAATTGGTTCGGGAGTTACAGCCGAAAATATTAAAGACTATTATAAACACGTAAATGCATTTATAATTGGATCCCATTTCAAAAGAGATGGTAACTGGAAGAATGAAGTCTGTGAAAAGAGGGTTTCGCAATTTGTCAGTAAACTTCAAGATTTACGGAGTCAGTAAGAACTTTATTATATTTTAAAGTCGTCGCAGTCATTAAAAATGTATAAAAAAAGTCAATTCACCCATAAAACATTAAATAAATAAAATTAAGATTCCTCTAATACTAAAATCCTTACCCCGCGGTTCTTACAGCATGTCCACTAAAAATTGGTAAAAACAGTGTTAACAAACTCGCAACCTTTTCGAACTCCCTTAAATTTGGGTTTACTAAATTGTATTTTTTTTTAAATGTAGACGTTAGGAAATTTGGTATATTTCTGTATAGTTCTCGTTTTTTAATAATCTAAAATTGCAAAATAAAGCCAAAGTTCATCAACTTAAATTATAAAATGGGATAAATTCACGTCGCTGGCTGCAAATGTGTTAAAAACTGTAAGAATACTAACTTCTAGGAATTTCTCAAAAATGCCTAAAACAGTCTGGAAAAGAAATCCATGACTCTCTGTCGAAGAGTTGTGCTATTGGTCGATTCACTGAAAGAAAACGCCTCTGGCTTAGAAGAATTCTTATTTGTCTGGTTTAAAAGCCCCTCCATGGGTGAAACATCTTCGAACTTGACTCTTTTGCGCTGGACTGTAGTCACACAATCTTCAGAATTTGCATGATCCATTTCTCGTTTATTTATCCATGTGGCCTCTGAGTCGGTAGAATTCTTGCTGCTTCTACCACTCGTTCGAAGAGGGTAGAGTGAATCTTTAATAGGAGTTATTTCTGCTGCTTCCGAGTCTACTCGAAAGTTGCGACGATAGGAGCTTGAGTTAGAAAAGCGACCGGAAAACCCGTACGTAGGATCATGATCTTCTTCAAAGGCATAATTCGAGTTTGCTGTAGATTTATATCCCGAAGCTGCTGATGTTGGATTCTGGGAAGTTTTTTCAGTCATTTTACAAGTGTCTCCTTGCACCTGAATATTAGAGGTCACTTCGTCATGTTTTCTTTTGCGGCTTCTATTAAAATTAAAACAGGAAAAAGAACTCTCTTCATCGCTCTCAGATTGACTCCTACAACGGAATACCGATTCGTATTCACATTTTCTTTTATTGGGACTTAAAACGAAATCCGAGTCAAAATGTTTCACATCCTTTCGTCTCATTGGGGTTCTCTTACTGGATTCCTTTCTCAACGTCTTCCTGCACTGGATATGCAACTCAATTGCTTCTTTAAGGGCAGTCACCCAGCTCTGGCCCAGGCGAGGATCAGATGTACATAAAATTATTCCGTCTCCCTGGCAAGATATTTTAAAATGACCCGGAAATACGTCGTAGACTTTACATTTCTTCAACGGAAAGATGCAACAACACTTCAAGGAATTATCAACAACGGTATTTTTTGGCCGTTCCTAAAAGGATTCAACAATTATTTTGTAAATCGTAAAATTCATATCGGCTTACCTTTAACGGCTTGCAGTACATGAAGATATCGGACATTAGAACGCAGTACCTTTTAATCTGGATTCCTGTGCTCGTTACTTTGTCAAGCATTCCCTCCTTAATTACTTTCCTGCTGGGTTTCACGATATTGGGTGTTCGATTGACTAACGAGTTTTGGAGATCTAGCAGAGTTTGTGTTACTTCCTGGTCTTCTATTACCGAATTTATGTGGGATACTGTGATTTCAATTTGTTTTACAGATTCTAGAGAGGCAACGAAGTTAAGAGCTTTCAATTAAATGGTAGAAATTAATTACCTTTTAAGGCTTTAAAATCGTTGTCTGCAGGGCTTGTGTAAAGCAGAACCTGTTCTAGCAGCAATTTATACCGTGGTACACGCTGAATTGGGGTGATCATTAAAGCATTGAGTTTCGTTTGTACTTCCGGGCGCGTCTCAGTGTCTTGAAGGAATCTCCGAAATATTGGATTTTTACTTATTAAATCCTGAAGGATAAATAGGGCGTTCTTGTAATCAAAGGCGTACACTGAGTAGAGTTTGAAAAAAGGAGCTAGTCTAAGGAATGCATTAGCTACATTGTCCAAATCTTTTTCTAACTCCTTTAATAACTCTCCATTTAGATTGTAAATCATTTCAATTTGCCCGAACAAAGTAGTGTGCCTGGCATCGTCTATAATTTCCCGCTCTTTTAAGGGGATAATAAAAAAATTCATCAATGTCTCGAGTTGCTTGAGGTAGGTCTTTTCTGAGTCGAGGATTTCCTGGATAGCTTGGCGACGAAATGAGCGGCGTTTGTCCATTTCACTGATTTGCAGTGGAGAGGCTTTATCCAACATGGAACATACTAAAGACAATATTTAATTTTCACAGAAATTTGTTTTTACTTCTAATTTACCTTGCTTCCTAGTTTGGGCGGTAAGCAGATTCCTTTCATTTAAAACTTGTTTAAGCTCCTTACTTAGATTTATCGGCGTTGGAAGCACAGAGCTTGCTGGAGTAAGCCACTTTTTGTTGGGTGTCTGCATTTTTAAAATCTAATTTTTAAGATACAACGATCGTGGCATAAAAGGCAGTTATCCAGACCAGCCGCCTTTTAAAATCAAACTGACAATCGAATAAAAGTGCTGCCATATTCAAGTTTTTTTTACATAACTATTATAATGCTTTTTTATCTGGCATACTGTCAAATCGGGCTCTGAACATTCTTTAATAAATTTTATAAACAATGTGGTAAAAAACATAATGAAGACAAAATTGTAAAATAAGTGTTAGATATCTTAGAACTAGATTTTTCAACACAATGACTTCAATTCCCAATCCTGACATTATCGCAAGATTGTGCTTGGAGTGTTTCAATGCGCTCCCAAAAAAAGGGAAACCCGAACAAAATCAATGGACTGTTTTATCCTGCATAGTTGCTCACGATATCACCACAAATATGACGAAAGTCGTAGCTCTTGGAACAGGAACAAAGTGCATAGGTTACACAGAGCTCTGTCCCAACGGGCTGATTCTTAATGACTCCCATGCAGAGGTAATGGCCAGGCGATCATTTCTTCGATATATTTACGAAAAATTGATCACAGGCGATGACTTATTTTCATTCAACAAAAATTCTGCACGTTTCGAAATCAAACAAGGAGTCTCCTTTCACTTCTTTAGCAATCATCCACCTTGTGGTGATGCGACTATATCCTCCAGCAATCTAGACAAATTCAATACGGGACCCTCAGTACCCAAGAAACAAAAGCTAGACACAGAAGTCTACACAGGCGCCAAGCTAATTGGGAAAAATATAGTGGATCCCATGAGTCAGGAAATTGGAGAAGTTAGGACTAAACCTGGACGTGGGGTTCGAACTCTATCAATGTCTTGCAGCGATAAATTGTCGCGATGGAACGTCTTAGGCATTCAAGGAGCTCTATTGGATTTAGTCCTTGAAGAACCTGTGTATATCGATTCCTTTACCTTCTGCTCTTCTACGGATATAAACGCAGTCGAGAGAGCAATCTACAAACGGTGGGAAGGTAAACCTTTCGTCCATAAAAGATATACTCCACAAAAACCTATCATCAGGGTATGCTCTGTAGACATTAATTTTGCACATAGTCAAAATGATGAAAAGGATCCATCACCGACCAGCATAGCTTGGTGTGATGTCAAGGAGAAGTAAGTTTTCCTGCTAATCTATAAGAATGTTTATAACATATTCTCTTTAATAGGTCCTTAGAAGTTGCAGTTTGTGGGAAAATACAGGGAGTCACCAAAAAGAACTTGCGAATCCATAAAGCAGCTCTACAGATTTCTAAAGTCGGCCTTCTAGAACAATTTACAACTATTGCGGACCTTTACCCGGAAATAATGAAATCCCGAGGAATTGAAAGTGTGGAAAATAAAAGTTTGAAGCAATTAAAAGAGGCATCAGCAGATTATCAAAATGCGTGGAAATATTTGAAAAACTCATATTTTGGAAACTGGACCGTAAAGCCTGAAGACCTGTTGAATTTTAAAACTACGTTAGATAAGAGAAAAAGCGCAATTTAAATTTTAAAAAATTCCCCTTTTAATTAAAAAACACGACCAAAAAAAACAACAAATGCTTTTCCAATTTTAGTAATTTCTTTTCTCAGATCTTCTTAGTCTAGGAATTTTACAAAGCTCTTAACAATTAGACGAGAAATAAATAAAACAAAACAATCTTCGTTATAGACATATTTGTAAACAAAATATACAAATCACTTGCTACGCATAATATAAAAACGTAGTTTTTCCTAAATAAATTAAAGGGAGCTAGTGAGGATCTTAAAATATACGTCGAACCATAAAAGTTAATAAATCTCATTATAGTGTTAATCTTCGCTCCGTGTTGTCTCTTCGGTTTTCATTGGATAAATTTGTTTATTAAAGCAAACTAGTTGTATTTCGTGGTATCGTTTATTAATTGGTATCGTTTCGAATGCAAATGAGTCCTTCGGCTGGTGTCCATTCGGGCCTAGGGCTGGCTCACCTGCCACACAATGAGGTAACTCTTTTCGCCCCGGTTTTCTATCGTTTGATTTGGCTCTAGATGAATACTGTTCTGCATGTCGTTATCACCTATAAGCATTTTCCAAAAATTTTACTCAATATATTCAAAGGCCGTCTATATTATTGTGGGTGAGTGGGTGCCGTTATCCAGGAGGTGCAATGAAATGGCGCCTACAGCCAATTAAAAGTTACTTTCGATAAAGGCACTGGAGTATGTGCTTTATTAGTACATCTTAATTCAAGCTTTTTTTCCAATAAACACAGTATCGCGTTACAAGCCAATTCTCTCCCAATTAAAATTCGTTAATATATATAATACAGGAGCTTGAACGCAGACAAACCATAGTTGGTTATTTTGATTATTTACTTACTATATATCTTAGTCGGTGAATAAAAACTAAGCGTGCTTGTGAACTGTGAGTAAAAGCAAATTATAAGTACAAGGTGAGCACAAATAAAAGAATCTTTGCGTCAACTTTTTCATTGCACCTGGTTTTCAGAAAAATGTATAATTTTATTAATGTGATATAAAAAAATTTAAGTGTTAAATTATGATTATATGAGCACGTTCGAAATATATAAATATCAACGGGTCTTTCGCGTGTTTACATTTCATTTGTAACCAGTTATCGAAATGTATTCTTAAATTTCCTAAAATATAGCTTGTGAAATATTCAAGAATTTTAAAAAATTTTTATTATTTTTAAAAGGTAAAATTCCGAATATAAATTTTTCCCGACTTTAACGGTGGACAACAAATTGATATTAATATTTACTTCTATTCAAACCTTCTTGTATTAGAATATACACATCTATTAAAATACAACAATTCGTGTAAAGCAATCTTTTTGTCTACTGCTCTTTTAAATTTCTCGCTATAGCATGTTTCTGCTTTTTGTAAAACTCCGACAAGTAAAATTGAGCTAGAAAATTCTATTACTTGATATTCGTTTGAGATGTTAAATATATTTCAAGATGAAACATTGAAAATTTTGATACCTTCAACCACAATCATTTAAGCCAATTATTTGGAACATATCCACTTTCAGAAATTTGTCTTATAAAATTAAAAATAACACAATAAGCCAAAAACATGAAACTCATGTAGACCACACATAGCCCACAATGACTTGAGAAAGAAACAAGCAGTACCAATGACTTCTTACTATAGACAAACAAGAACATAGAAAGAAGACAAATATTAAAAATTTACTCGTAATATCCCGTCAAGTGTAGATCTAATAAACCAAAATAATATCCCCCTAAGAATCCTAAAACGATGTTAATGCCACTTTCTAGAACGCTACGTGCCACTTTTGTCACAGATTTTATAATTTTTGATAATTGTTTTTCATAACGCCCCTTCGGCGGAAGGCATTTGACAACATCTGATCCTGGAACTGATAAAGTATTTTTTAAAAACCAATATCCTTGTTATTTATGTACGTATAAATCAAGCCAGACAAATTCATTTGCCACCAACAACAGAAAGCTAGTGAAATTCATGTGAAATGTTGTTTTGCAGACATTTTCACGAAAGCTCAAATCTGCACATTAACCAATTAACCTTTATGATTTTACAGTCGATACCAAATACCTCGAACAAGAATCACAGTATGCTAGGTAAGATATTTAAGAAAAAATAACACCAGTGTGCTCAACCAATTTATAGACCAACCCCGTATTTATATATTTCGAAGAGTACAAATCATGTTAAGAGTGAAAATAAATAAATAAAATAATGAGGTCTTACATTATCTATAAATTCGCCAACCTATCAAATGTGTCGCATTGTCGCACGCATCGACTGCATGCTCTTCTGAATGTGAATACAAATTATAAAATATAAAAGAAAAAGAATACATAAAATAAATGTCTATTAAAAACAGTTCGAATGCAAAGAAAAAGCTCGACAATATACCAAAATAATAATAATAAGACAAATTAATTAACTATTGAAATACCAGAACTTGTAAAAGCATTAAGAGACAATGAATTTTATTATATCAATCTTAAATGAAATACTTGGACTTACCGAGTCTGAAGTCAATGTAACCTTCACCTCCGCACATGACTAGCATATCTGGTTTCTTATTTAATTGCTGCTGATTCTCATTCTGTTGTGACATTGGTACGGTTACGAAGAACTTCACTGCATCCCGATGGCCATGGAATGATAGCTGAGCGTTTGCCATACAACATCGTGGAATAAAGCCATTCGATGGACCCACCACTAGTTAAATAAAAAATATAAATACCAAGCGTAAATTATAAATAAATCTCTTGTTTTATAAATGCACTTACCTCCCTGCCTGCCCGTAGCATCGGTGAGTGGCACCGATATTATTACCCCATTGCTCGTGCCTTTAATTAGAAATAAAATCACATAACATTAGTTGCTAGTAATCGAAGTCCAATTTACCTATCCAAAGTCTATTGCAAGATACCATTAAAGCTGTTATTCGAACAAATGAGAATCCTAATTTTCCTGTGCCAAGCATCTTTGAAACGTATGGTTCTATGTCCACATCTTGGATGTGTTCATAGGTGTGAGCGTGATACAATCGAAGTGTAGAATCAAGTCTGTAAAATCATATTTGAAAATATAATCGGTAATCTATACTATTCCCATTCTCATTTAGTATATTCGTTTTCTAAGCCGAGGAAAATGTTAAGAAGCCTAATTCTAGAGTTAATATAGTAGAGGAGAAAAAAATTTACATGAAAAAAAAGCTAAGCATTTCTTTATATAAAATTCGGAAAAAATTTACACTACACATTCTGGAATCCGGGGAAAATGAGGAAATTTTCAATTATACAAAAAATCATATTCCAATGAAGCCCATTTTTTCTTTGTTGTACAGCGGAAGGTTCAGTTTGCAAACGATTAATTTTGTTTACATTATTCGTGTTTAAATGGACGAACGAAATTTTTTAAATATTCTAAAATTACATAAAATCAAAAAACAGATTTAAAAACATAGAAATGTTTATTTCAGATTTGTTTTTGCGATTAATTACCGAATTCGTATTCTCCAGAACAGATTTGATTGATTTGAAAATAAGCAAGCAGATATAATTAAAAAGTTTTAGTATTAAGCAACTTTTGTAAAATTCAAAAAACCCATCGATTTTTATAGGTTTATAAAAAAAACGAAACTTTGCAAATCTTACTAGAGAAAGCTACAGCAACAAAATCAGGACGGAACAAAAAACAAAAGTTTGGAGCCTTTTAAAATACAAACCAATAAATTTTCATTATAGAAGATAGATATCAGGAAAAATGTGAAGACAGAAATCGTGCTAGCCAGATGGAGCCATATAAAAAGATACCTGTGCAAATGATATATTTAACTCTGAACAAACCAAGGACACCTTTTTAAAAAACCAAAAAGTTAAATTTAAATTAGAATTTTCGATCATCGTCACCAAAAATAGATAAAAATACTGATAAGGGGAAAAAACTCAAAAACAATATATAATTGCACTCATACTTCTTCTAAGAAAAATGGATAGCAACTTTTTTATTAGTAAAACTGGTCAAGTAATAAAGAAATGCGTATAAAAAGGCACCTGCAGACTTAAATTTATTTAGGCTTAGCATAGTCTCCATAGCGTAAAAACAATTTATTTGAATAAAAATTACCTGATCGACACCCAGACCCCAAGTCCGGTTGTTGCAATCTGTCTAACTTGACTCTCCTTTCGCGGATGAGTCTCTAATGTGTGTATAATATTCAGAGAAACTGGATCAACAATGAAAATCTTATTTCCATGTGCAGCCCAAATTTTCTCGGCAACAACACAGAGACAACGAATAGAATGTTTCGGATGACCAAGTGTTACCAAATGATAGCTGTTTAAATCCCATTGACCATCAGTCTGGCGACAAAACACAGCCAATTTTCCATTTGCTAAAGCTACAACGACGCGAGATTCTACATGAACTATACCAAGCACTGGATCAGGCAACAGGACCTTTACAAACAATAAAAAACATTACGTATGTTTAATTAATGTAAATATCTTCACCTTGTGTAAACATTCATCCAGCCGCCCAACAGAACTATGTACATAAAGCATACCATCTTGGGCGCCCAGCCACATTGTTGGACCTACTGAAGATATCGGTGGTTCCTTTGTACGATCATTGGCCTCAAACGCCTGTTTTGTTTCATTTACGTTATTGTTTGAATTCGTTAAATTTTCATTTAAAGAATTCAACTCATTGGGAGATAGAGGAGGTATATTCAAATCTTCTACGACGGCATTTCCAACGGGTACTTCTTCGCCATCGTTTGAATTCACCTTACTACTTTCAATATTTGTATATTCCTTCACTTCCTGTACCTCATTCTTGTCCTCATCTTTGGTTTCGGTGTTTTCGTTCTGGTCAGTTTTTTTATCTTCTTTATCCTTTACCCTAATGAACTCTACTTTACCGATTTCATCAGGTCCCTCTCCTGGCTTTTCTAACATTTCGCCAGCTTTTATAATTTCACTGTTTTCCAAAAGAGCATAATCTTTCTCCATAGCGCCCATCACAGAAGCTATACAGAGTAAATGTGACTTGCCCACCTGAAAACTGTCTATAATATGGGCAGGATCATTTGCGTCAACGACAGTTACATTGCTCTTTTTTTGAGTGCTAGAACATATCCAGACAAAGGAGCTCAATTGAGTCTCTGGATCCTGATTTTCCATTGTCATAGCCATCTGTCGGTCCAATGAATTCATCTCTGTCTCATCGCCAGTTGGGGTTGTGATTTCTATTATCTTGGCAGGTGGCTTTGCGTAGAAGACACTCGCTCCAATGATACAACCACCATCTTTGGTATATCCCCCGTTCAAATTGACACCAGCCGCACAAAAGACCTTCATTTGGGGATCAGTATCTACTAAAGGGTTGCAATAGACCGGAACTGGTACCGGTACTCCTCCAGCATGTTTGTGATGTTGCTCCTGGTTCCCCCTTGTCGCTGGCAAACTCCACCCGTAGGCATGCAACCGACCATCCTCCTTTTGTACGTGTGCCCTAAGCTGTCGGTACTGCTGCTCTCGTCTCCTGACCAGAGCCCTTTCTGTGGTACCTACATCATTATAATCCTTAACTAAGGCGTTGGCAATGCCAGCGCTTGCTACATGATGACTCTGCATAAGTGCCCTACCATCGGAGCTACGAACTGGTGAACCTTGATGATTATTTGCATATCGCAAAAGAGGACCGCGGGGCTCTCTTTGCGGTCGATTATTAGAGCTATCGCGGGGAAGAATTACTTTTCAAATCAATAAGCAGACAACTAGTGTGAATATTGCCTTTACCTAAAGAGATTGCTAAAAAAATTCCATATCCCTTGCTTTGATTTCTTGTCAAGATTGTCCACATTCCGAGAGGCTCTGAGAATGTCAGTTAGTCGGACAGCTTCCTGGAGCTCCATTAGCCGCTCTTTGTACTACAATAAAATAGTAGAGGACGGAAATTTTCGTATATTGAAACAAATTTACCTGATTCCTCTCCATGATAACCATTGCCATTTCCACCCTTGTAAACCGCTTCCTCTGGGCCAGCGGGATGTCGTTTTCATTCTCTTGTTCTGAATCATCTAAATTTGGACAAGTTAGTCTTAAAAATAAATAACAAAGTGGAGTGGTGTTACTCTGTTGCTTGATCTGTTCCCTGACTTTCTTCAGCTCCTCCTCCAGTTCGCTGACCTTTTGCCGCAGTTTTGTTCGTGATTGTGACATTGCATTCAGTTCTTCCCGAAGGATTTCGATCTCCCCAGTCAGCTCATCGACTTTAACAATTAAGTCATCTTTAACTATGTTGAGAGCATTCCTAAAATAGAAATGTTACTTTATGAACATAATTTCACACATTTTTAAAACTCACTTTGTGGCCAGGAGTTCATTGTTTTCCATTATAAGATTTTCCACTTCTTTACCCATGCCTGGAAAAAGATTTCCAATTTTAGATGTACTGAATTCTCGAAAGTTGTTAAAGAATTAACATAAGAAAACGAAATGAAGCAACTAAGAAAATATAAAGCTTATAAACGAAAATCTTATGGATATTTGTATTTACAGCGATGAATTTTGTTAAATGAGACTTACCAAAATAATTGTCATTGGCTAAAAATCCGAATAAATATAAGAAAGCAGAGAAGTAAAGAAAGAAATTTTGTTCAGTTGATAATAACTTACGATCTATTATCTATATGCCTAATAATAAAATTAAAAACAAAATTTATCGATATATATTTTCAAAATCAAATACTGCAGACTAACTGCGAACAGAGTTTAATAAAGTATTTAAAAATGTTCAATGCTTGTGCATATAAAAATTCAATTCAAAAACCCCTAGAAAGAGTTTAATTCGATTTACTTGAGAGGAATACAATACTATATAATTTTAATATGTATGTAGTAAATGCAATTGGTTTATTTCTATGAAATATTGATATTTTTTCTTTAGTTTCTTTTGTGAAATAAAGATGTTGCGTTTATTGCCTTATAAAGTGAAAAATATTGTTTTCGGTATGCAATGCGAATCCTCACATTTATTCAAAACCTAAGGAAACTAATTATTCTAAGCTTTCTAATACACGAATGAGGTGTTGCTGAAATAGGCACATCAGCCCAATTATTTAGT
This sequence comes from Proctacanthus coquilletti, assembly GCA_001932985.1. Classification (NCBI taxonomy): domain Eukaryota; kingdom Metazoa; phylum Arthropoda; class Insecta; order Diptera; family Asilidae; genus Proctacanthus; species Proctacanthus coquilletti. The sequence goes on along the minus strand of MNCL01000187.1, from coordinate 61,653 downwards.
GCGACTATAATTACCTTAGACTCAGAAATAGTCAGCCTTATAATCTGTATTAAAATTTTTATTTTGTTTTTATTCTTTTTTAGTCTAGAATTTTGAATTTAATAATCTTAAATTTGTGTTTGAGTCCACTTTATATTCGTAAATTTCTACTTTCACACGCATTATTTTCAGAAGAAATAAAAACACGGAATCAATCTTAATTCCTTTGAAAAGCCTTTCATTGTAAAGTCTAAATATTTACAATTTTTGTTAATCCTTTTCCTTATATGTCCTATATCAAAACACTAAAAATATAAAGAAAGAAATTATCCTAAAACTTCGGTTAAAATTTTTTGATTCACAATAACAGACTGTTTTTAATAAAGTTGAATTTTTCAATGTTGGATCTTCTTTACTTCAAAATTGTTATTCTAATCTACCGGAAACTATTTGTGTATATAACTAACCATGTTTTCAGAAGGATAAAGGCCCAGCAAAACAGTTATGTGAAATTAAATAAAATAAAAATAAGAGCCAATAATTTAAGGAGAATTTTATTTATAGAACCCACAAATGAATCAGTACAAAACACCAAAACTGCAAATCCATGAAATGTAATGAACTAGTAAACAATAAAAGATACCTACCTGAAGACGCATACTCGCCAGGATGTACCCAACTGCCTGGTGATAAAATACACGTGAGAAAGGTTAATTAAGTTAATAAAACAAAAATAAAACGAGTATATGTAGTCTAGTGATAGTTGACGTGTCTGTACAGTGTAAAAATATTGAAAGTGTAAAACTCTTCCCCGATAGTTACCTGTAACTTCATGCTCTTCACTTTCTTCGTTATCTTGGAACGATAATTCTTGATACAAAGTATTACCAGAGCGTTGCTCTTTTTTAGTTGTAGTTCGACCGACTATTGTTTTATGTCACAGTTTTGTATCAGATTATGGTTAAATTAAAGATATTAGAGGGGCGAGAAAAAAAGGAAATTTAGTAACAATCACATTTTCTGTTAATGTGGAAGAATGTACATTTACCCGGCGGCGCATTTGGCACAATGGGACTGATGTCGCTCTGTGGTGATGTAGCTTGATTCATTTGATGTAACGTATCTGTTTCGGCGGACCTCTCCATTGTCTGGACATTGTCTATTTCGTTCTGTAACGACGGTGGCCCAGAGTCATCAGAACTGTTCCCTACACTGCAAATTGTCTCTGTATCTAGCATAGCAGAGTTTTCAAGTGATGCAAAGCCATATGACACTGGCCCTGAAGATCTGGTAAATTCAAAATCATAATTAATTTTAGTATCCAATTGTAGAAGAACAACACACTTCACATAACATCAAAAGATCATGCCGTAACCTTCAAAATTTCGAACTACCTAACTTAGGGTAAACTTAAAATCTACCAAAAACCAATCAGAACATTACCGAATAAGTGGATTTAACCTGGCTCTGTTTATTTCCAGCCTTTCAGATGCAGAGCTCATTTGCGAGTGGGTGGACCCCATCAGCATTTTGGTCCGCTCCATGTAGTCAACATGATTCTTGAACAGCTCTGTGTACCTTTCATGCAATTTATTGTACTCCTAGGTGGTGGTATTTAATATTAGTGAACAGCCTCATTTCAAATTGATATTACCTTCTTCAGCTCTGCTTCCCTCTCTTCTAGCCGACTAGCATGCTCCAAACTATTTTTATGCTTAAGTTCTAACATACGAACAATACTTTCTAAGGATTCTAGCCTACTAGCGAGTTCTTTATTTTCTGCTTCTGCGAGATCTTCTGTTTCCAACAACTGTAAATTACCTCAACTCTATTAATTTTCCTGCAATACTAAAAGAGCACGAACTTACCTTTTGCTCTGACTGTTTCCGCGCACTCTTCTCCCTTTCGTACTGTGTAACCAGCTGTTCATTATCCTCTCGAAGTAGTTCGAGCTCAACTTCTTGCTCCTGGTTATTCTTGTACGCAGCGTCTAAGCACTCTAGGACATTTACTAAAAGTGGCATAAGAGTCTTTACCACGTCTTCGTCATATCGCTGAATCATTCGTTCAAATTCCTGGTAAATGCTACCAGCTAATTGTTGAACCTATACAGAAATTGTCGTATTTGGTTGGACCTGTATTCTATAATTTTTAATTTTCTGAATGATTACTTCTAAGCGAATAGTTTAGCCACTACTTAAAGGGCTTATAAGTGTATTACTCATTTTTGAAAAAAACGTGAATACATGCAAAATATTAAGACCATTTTTTAATGACAAAATCGTTCGTTTTCAAAAATAAATTGTACAATGGAAAAAATATTTCATGAAAAGAAAGAATTTAAATAAAACTTAACACTAAGAAAACAAATTTGATCGTTAGCGAAGGGTCTTGGAACAAAACCTGCGTATGTTTTAAATTCATGGAGGTCTCGATCTCTTTTGTTAGCAAAAATACTACACTATAAAATTTCTAAGCTCTCGATATATTTAGCGACGTTTTTTGTGGGATACTATTGATTCTAAATGGTTTTGTTGTTAATTTACCTTTCGAGTCCCGATATTCTATACTAATGGGATAAAGTTAAAAAAAGGGATGTTAAATAGTCTTTAACTTCTTTAAGGATTGTAAAGACCTTAAAAGTTCTTCCCTTGAATATTTGTTTAGCTTATGTTTAAATTTTTAGCACTATTCTATTCATAGAATCATAAAAAGGGAGTTGTAACCCACAACGCGCTTTGAAGAGGGTCAGACATCATATGTATACACTAGCGTTAAACTTGTTGCAAATAAAACACAGACAAAAGTAATGAAGTATTTCTAGTATTCTAACTTAGATAAAGTATATGATTTCTAAAAATATCGATGTAAATTGTAAACACAACATTTATGAGATACTCATAAACACAGACATTTAAATTATCTGGGAGGCCACAAAAACACGTTTACTGATCTTTGAACTTGAATATTTGCTCTCAAAATTAAAATACAGGCAATTCGTTTGGAAATCGGTCGAGTTTTTAATTTTAAAGATAAGACTGTGTGGAAAACTGTCGCTTTGGCGTGCCGAAAGTATATCAGAGTTCTAGACAGAACTTAGCTTTATTTTTTTAAATAATTGCTTTTCATTAAATTATATTAGGATATTATAAACTAATTAATAATAAAAAACTCATACATCTTAGGCTTGATTTTGTCGAGGTTTGTAAACAAAAACAAATCTTTGTTATTTCACTCCCCAGTCGGAGGTGAATGAGATAACCTATTGGCAATTCAGTGTACCTTGCTCCTTGTTTGCATGTGAAATGTCTATGAAAATGTCCACACATTAGACAAGGTGCCGGACATACCACAAACAAACGGGAATCATTTTCGCACTCATTACTCAGTTAGTTGAATAGCTTAGCAGAATATTTGAAATATGTGAATGTATTAATACAAGTTTTAGTTCCCTTTCTGATTTACTTTTGACCTATTCGCATTTTATGTGTTCCGATCAGATAATTCATACAATCAATATTCGGTAGAGTTATCGTGCCACAATTTGATTAATTCGCCATGTAATGACCCTCAAGGCACGTTCACATTGGTCACAATTTTGGTGGTTAAAAATAACCACTTTTCACATTCTAGAGTCTAAATATAATTTCAAAACAAATGTGTAATTCTTCCCGCGGAGACATGACTCTTGGGAAAAGCGTTCAATTTTGCCAGGAAGTAGCTTTAGTCGAGCAGGTTGGCTTTGTTTATTGCACGTTCGAAGAAAAGGTGTGCACTTCCGCTTCTGGGAGAACGAAACGTGCGAGTGTCGCATCAAAACAACTTTACGCGACACTCATGCGTCTGATCAGAAACCATGGGGTCCCCCGGCCACTAGTGACAGAACTAAGAATGGTCGTAAATCGTCTGGAGAAATATCGATTTCCTTTGCGGAATCTTACAGACCAATCCATCCCAGCGCAATGACATTGATCAAATAGCCAAAACGACCAGTCTAAATAATGCAAATGCGATTTTAAGCCGATGATTCATCAACAGCCTTTCAAATGCGATTATGAATGCACTATTACGATCATAGAGCTGGCCAGGGCGACGGGCTATTTACCTTCTCCGACATGACCATTGTGTTGTCCTCGTGCGTTCCATAGACAGTCTCGGCCCCAGGATCAGGACCACGTCGAGCCAGCCCGTCACTATCCATGATCGATGTGTACAAGTAGATGATTATCTTCTGAATGAACCAGAGACAAATTTTTCCTTATCTTTTTGCGACGAAAACGCAGCTGTTGTGTGGCAAGTGGGGAAGATCTTCCTTCTCAGTGGATTACACACACAAAACACGACAAAACTTAAAAACTCATTTTTACTATGGGAAAAAACATCCTATCGGCTCATTTCACAAGTGTTAATATATTCGCCAATACGGCCGACCTTTAAAACTACAATATCGTTGTTTCTGTCACTTCTAGACTAGAGAATTTGTAAAAATTGCACCAAAAGGCAGAGCACTGCAGAGACTTGACGTGCAATGTCAAAGCAGAGGAGTATCCATTTTTTGCAAAACTGACAACTCGTTCGTCGAACTTATTGACCTCTGCATCTCAGTTGTGATATGCCTTATGGCAGACTATTAAAATCATTTGAGCCGAGAGCGCCTCTGTGTGTCAAAATTGGCGAATTGGATAAATGAGAGCCCAATTCTGTGCAGCTGAAAATCCACCTTCACTACAAACGCAAAATTGCACACTTCGCTGTTCAACCCTGTGTATGTACATGCTCGCTGCAGCCAGTTGACACTTCTTGACGTGGAGAGTTGACAAATTCGCTCGACCGTTTTCAATCTTTGAATACTCACCTGAAAACTGGGAAAAAGTACCAGCAAAAGGCCACATAACATTCAAATGGTTTAGCTTTTGTGCACATCGGTTTTTGATTGGACAGCGCGGCTTGATTCAAGAGTTAAAAACTGTGCCTAGAATTCTAAAGCAATGCTGTGATTTTCAATACTTCACGATATCTGCCCTTATGCGAACAGAGGAATTAGACATGCTCTATTATAAGCTAATATTTCCGTTGTTTTAGTCAAGTAAATCCCTACATCAACAGTCCAAATCACAGAGCTATCTTTCAACTCCTTTATTTTACGAATAAATCCCCCAAAGTGCGTATTTGTGTATTAACATCGGTGCAACAGATAATTCTAGATTTGAAGACGATAAAGCTAGTCAAGTCACTCCCTCGACGCCATGTGCCCCACCAAGTTTCCCGTGAGTTTCTCGATTTTCTTCAGGTCTGGCATATTCTCCGCCTTGTACTGAATGCACTACAAATTTAAAAGAACTAAAGTATACCTTTAAGCTGGAATACTGTCTTCGCACTCACCTTAATATTGTCGGTCACTTTGAGCAGGAGCAGTCCTTTGGAATGGATGTATTTCATGGTGTACCGGCAGTTGTTTGGATTCTGCATGTACATATTCTCAGCAGCTATTTCGAAATCCTCCCAATCTTTCACGAACACCATTTTAAAAGCTATTTAAGGAATTATTCTCTTGTGTAAAGTAGCGTCAACAAACCGCCGCAGTGGTACACATGTGTCAACGTCAAAGGACAGAGCACAGATGACGTTCGTATGAAGTTTCCCAATAGCATTGCCATGTGTTAAGAAGAATTTTTAAACAGACATGAGACAGGGTGGGTATTTTGCATTCTCATTTAACCCTCTAGTTGGATGTTAAAGATGTTTGGTATGTCCTATAGACCCATTCAAAAGTACGTGAAAGCATAAGTCGAATAGGAATTTCGTTGAGAAATCTTTTATTCTAAAAATTTGCCGACTCAGGAGAAGTTTGAATTGGATTTATTAGAATAGAAGAAATGGTGCAGTACAACGTTTGAAGATGTTGTGATAAACATTTTCATTTGCTGCTTAAAAGGTATTTTACTTTGTGTAATCAATAACTAAATCAAAATGAACTCTGGGAAAATTCACAGAATTCAGTTGAATTCTCATCATTGTTTAGAATTTGTTTGCGTATTTTGTGTAATATTGTACTCTTTACTATTATACGTTGGAACGAATATTATTTTATTCACTTAAATACCTCTAGACATACCCATGGCAAATATCGATATCCTCCATATGTAAAACTACTGATGAAATTTGATTTCACAATTTTAATACCATTAAAATAATAATAACAGCAATATATCGGATATATATGGTATTCCCGTAATTCTTCATGCTTATATTAACCTGAAGCTATTGATTTCTACAATTAAATTTAAAGCTACGTAAAATACGAAGGAAGATTTGAAATTCTCAATAAAACGTAAAATTCCAGGAGTTGCAAGTTTCTTTATGTTGACCTAAAAAAGCAACATTCTTGTTGGAGGCATACAATATAGGAATTGGTCGGTAAAACTAAAGGAATTACTCAAATAGTAGCTACAATAACTAGTCTTCTAGAAAGAAATACTAGTTTGTACTTGTATCTAAACTTAGTTACACAATATATTGAAACAACGTTTTTAATCTACGAGAATTTTTTGAGTTTCAGGGCGGGTTGACATCTGGTCCATGCAAGAGAAGGCCCGTTGAACTCCTTTAGTCCAAAGTAAAGAATCAAAAATTTTAATTTTAATTTTGCGCAATTACGCTATAGTATGTTAATCTTTTGATGTAAAATAGAAGCATTAACATAGTTCACAACGAGAATTTTAAATGATTTTAAGTCTCATAAATTCATGCGCGAAATTGTTTGAACTTAATAATTTAAAAAGTACTTGACCAATTTGGATTAAATCTAATGCAATGTTCAATTTTTACAAAAATATATGTGAATGTTTATTTCCTCAAATGGTTATTTTATTGGATATACTGCGTCAATAGAAATTTGCTGAGCAATAAACTGACTTCATTTAAGATTAAGATTTTTCTATAAAATTATGCTTCCGGGTTTAAAACTTTTTTTTTATCATGTAAAACGCGATCACCTTTTCGTCTTAAAAAAGAAGAAAAAAAAAATAATAATAAATAAATAAAAATAAAAATGATATGTTACACATTATAAAACTATTTGTGAATTTTACTACAAAATATTTTTTTAAAATTAAATCCTAGAAATTAAATTTATTTCTTCGTATGTTTGACGTGATTGAAAAATGTTTAATTTCACCAATATATACAATTATGTAATGATATGATATGATATGATCATTTACTGTCGTTCATTGTTCAAAAATAGTATCAAAGTTCGTCTTCAAAAAATCAATTCTGTAAGTGCAGCTGATAAGTAACTTATCTTAAATTTGTGATTAGCTTGGCTGGTTGAAGTGGTAATCAAATATCGATTAGCTCTAAAATTTAATCAAAATTCGAAAAAAGTAGTCGTAGATGAATTATTTTTTATCAAAACACATTTTTGGTATATATGCAGCTATCATTAGTGTGTTTACTTAAAAAGGCGTACTTGAGGCAAAACCAAGGATTAATTTTATCGCACAGTTGAGTTTTGCGATTTCGCAAATATCAGGAAATTAAATTAATACGAAAGTCTACAAGGTAAGCGCTTGTTATGTATGATTCCTATTAAATCACCCCAATTAAGCTAGTGACTGGCAATTTTGTCAAAGTTAAAATAACAACATTTTGAAGGACTTTTGAATGAAAGTCCGGATATGGACATTCGTATTTTTATTTGAGCGAATAAAATTGAGAAAGAAAATTCTGTGCTCGTCAAGTGCAAGGAAAAACTCAGAGAAAAAAAGAAAGAAAACTGCTGGGGGCAATCTAACGTCGTTAGCATGGGTTCTTCAAAGGTGTTCCTCTGTTCATAATGCCCCATCACATCCACTGAAGGCCTACTGTTCAGAAGTGCCGCGTGTCCCCAACAGCATCGCGTGTTGACGCATCAAACAAAATGAAGAGGCCGCAAAGTGGAGTCAAATAGCGCGGCCCCTTTAATCCTGACAACCGATTATTGTTTAATTTCCCTAATGGCAATTTGAAATGTTGTCTGGTTTACCTGGCGAAATGGCATTTAAGTGATATCTTGTGTAAATGTCCTCGGTCGGACCTTGGTCCATCTTTAGACCCTGGGAACGAAGTCCTAAACACTTGCTGCTTAAACTTTTTAAGGGAAAAACTTATACATTGAAATAATTTAAAACACAGAAATTTCAAAGCGATATTTAATAAATTTTGAAAACCATATAGAACACTTTTTTTACAACACATCTTTTTAATCTAACTGCCAAAAATGCAGTTGGACAATGACCAAAATTGTATTTAAATACTTTTGCGAAAAGTCGACTTTTTCAGTAAAATTTTCGATTATTTTATGCTGAGAAAAGAAGCAATAGAATTTCAGTGATTAAAAATATTCCACTCCATTTAAAAAAAAGTTTTATTAATCAAGAAATCCTTTCTTTTATTAATATTTAATAATTAACTAATCCATTTAAATAACTCAATGTAACTAAAATTGAATTATGGAGGAAAAAAATTATTTAGAGAGAGAATTTCAATCCGACATTTCTAAACTAGTTTTAAAAGCAAGAGGTTTTAAGAATCGTTTTTTCAACATTTCAAAAAAAATGTTTATTTGCTTTTTGAATATACATAAATAAAAATAAGCAGTAAGTTTTAATTCCAGCTCTGCAAATTTATTTTGTAGATTTTGTGTGCTCTTACAAAATTTTACCTCCGCACAACTTCTACACGTCTTGTTGCCATTCTTTAAGAAAGTCCTCAAAATGTATTCGATTTATATTACACTAAAGTAAAAAAGATTTTATAGTTTTACGATAGGTTTAAACGGGGTAAAATCATTTATTATAAAAGTAATTAGCAAATTTGGTAACTTTTGTCTATTTCAACATTATTTTTATAAAATTCCGACCGTCCTTCGTTAATTACTAAAAAGTTAAAAATACTATAGATCAATAGTTTAGTTTAGTTTTAAAGTTCAGAGCATATGTTCCTGATAATTTTAATTAACTTAGTTAAAACTAATAAAGAAATAAATAATCCTTCAGGTATTAGACCTACCTCTTTAAAACTTGTTAAAACATTGCCTTTGCAACAATTTTGCCTAAAAGATCTTTTATATATTTTTCAAATTAATACTACCTTAACCTTTTTTTTCAGCGCCTTCATTTTACGATATAAATTTAAAGCATTTTCAATATACTAGAATGAAAAAATTGGTTTTATCATAACTTTCTGCATGAACACGTGGGACGACCTAATGGGAAAATTTACGTATGTTTTTTCAAACGCGAGATAAAACAGAAATTATCTTTTAGAAAAGCAAACATTCTCTCAGGATACTTCTCACTTTTTTTGTGGAGCAGTTTATTTTCTGTTTGCCAACTCTGATGGATGTAAAAGTATTGAGGGCTGGAGGTGTATCCTCGGCAGTTGACGATTTCGTGTTTATTCAGCCTGGAGCCTGCAAAACTGTATGTTTTCTCGCGTCATTTCGAAATCTTCTATCTATAGAGTTAATATTTGTTTTGACACGTATGATCGAACACTATCATCGCCTTTTTACCCGAAATTAATCCTGATAGAGAGGAGGTACCATGAGGCTGGATAAATTAGGACAGTTTTAAGATGCTGACACCTTCAGCTTACATAGAGACATAGAATACGTGCAGAAACAAGGCCAACAACCGTTTTTAATTATTTAAAAGGTGATACCAATAAGGATACCCTTTCGAAAGTGTCATCGTGTGTGAACAGCAATGCTACTGTATTTATGTAAATGTCTATAATTAAATTAAAGCTTATATAAAAAATAATCTCAATGTAATAATACATAAATAATGTCTGATTACTCGCCTTTCTTTATTTTTAAATTAAAAGAAAGCATTTTGTTATTTACAATTCAAAAGTGAAGGCTACATTCCTAGGTTCTACTGGGAAATTATACTTTTACAGTCGTATTTTATTCACAAAAGCTGGTGATTATTCCACATTGAACTGTTGTGAAACAATTATTTATGAGCTACTATTACCTTATCTTAAAATTTTATAAAATGAACAAAGTGCATTTTTATAAAAATAATGAAACTACCAGTCTTATCACAGAAATAATAAGAAATGTAGGGAATATTAAAAAGTATGCTAGTTTTATTTTCCGCAGTCGAAAATATAAGAACACTCAAAGATCCAAAAATATTTGTTTTGTTTTTTTATTTAAAACTATAAAATACAGCATTTTTTCTAAGTAAAGTCAGTTTATTTGTAATTATTGCATTAAGCTCGCGCTCTGAGTGTTCCGCACATTTCTAAATGTACAGAGCGTTACTCGCTCTTAATATTTTTTTGTTGCGGATTTTTATATATTTTTAGATATTTCAGATAAACCTTAAAAGCATTTAACTTGAGTTATCCGCATTTCAAAATTGAAAATAAGTGTAAAAAATACGTAACATAATATTGATAATATATAGACCGTCCTCACTTTTCAAAATCCAGACAGATTTTTATGTTATCTTCCATTGTGCAAATTGTTTTTCATCATTCTAATTCGTATTTGAAAGCCACTTTTTGCCAAAACAATGTTTGCTTTTCGTTTGTTGCCGCCTTTTACGTAAAACATAAGACTTAGAGTGCTATTGAACCAGATAATTTTATTGTTTAACACCCCCACCCAACTTGGATTAAAACGCAATAATGACAGGGTTTTCCCACCACAAATATGCAGTTAATTGAAATAATTCGCGACAGTAATAAAAACGCGTATAGCGGAATTTTTTATTGCATATAATCGCAATTAAGCCTGTCCTAATTAGCCCCGATTAGGGTTAGACGTACAATTCACAAGGTGAAATTCATACCTGTCGGAATGCAGTGCTTGACACATATTCACGCCCGTTGTTCATGCTATTTTTGTTCAAAAATTTTGCGATAATTCGACCCGATAGAGGAATATGAAAGCGGAAGTTTTCAGCAGCCATTGCCTTTGGGGGAATTTCAATTATATCTGAATATGTTCTGTTTATGTAACTCTATATATGAAAAACCCAGATATTGTCTGCATTTATAAATTGAATTTGCTGTTTTTAGAACATTTAATTTATGGTTTAATTGCGCTCGTGCGAATGTTTGATAGTATACTGCAATTTATTTTGCGTAGATTTTGTAGAGGCATTTATTATTGTGTTTAACAGGAAGTAAGACTTTAAGTAATCTATTCTTGACTAACGTATGTTTTGCAATAAATGAATACTTATATTTAATTCCAATTTTGCAAACATGAACAACGAATTATTGAGATTAAATATTTTCTAATTATTGCTTAGTTACTATGTTACAAATTTTAACGGTGAAAATTGTATCATCTATGTTGCAATCCACTTATAAAGCTCTTAAAGTTTCACTTAAGCTTAACATTGTAAGTGTCTGTTGTTAGAGGGAGATTTTCTGTTGTAAATCAACACTATAAAATCCAATCAGACAATCTCAATCACATTTAAGCTATAATACAAAAATTGAGACGTGCTTACTAGACGTTCTCAAATTGTATACGCGTTAAGTGGTTTTTAAAAAAGCAGGCAGCTATCAACAAGAGTAATTACCTACATTAAGGTGGAGATACCGCAAATCAAATCATACCCCACATCTCCTATCTGCCTAATCGAAGTTTCAATTAAAAACAATTTTGACTTAACTAGATTGCCATTGTCCACTTGCCCTCGCCGATATCAGGGATTAACATTCCTCGATCGATGCGATAACTACGCACATGCTACGATATTTGTTTGCACAATGTGTCCACTGAGTTTTTAATTAATAACCTAATTGTTTATTTTTTACGGCAAACCAATCGATGGACTGTTAATTTGTAATCGAAGGTGTGGCGAATACGAGTTTAATAATCAATTTTCCCTTTCATCGGATATGATTAATACGTGATTACATATAGAAATGAAAATGAATAATCGTCTTAAATCGGAAAAACCTGTGATTAATTTTATTAAGCTTGAAACAAATTTTGTTAAGGTTGAAGATAATTCGATATTAATTAATAGTTATTACAATGAAAATTGATTATTGAAAATTATACGTTACATAAAAAAATCTGCATTTTACTATCCGTTAGCATTTCTATATAAACTTAGAAGGGCACGTGAGCATATCTATAGTGAAATTAAAAAGGTACAAAAATCAAAACAAAGATTACAACAAATCAAGAACATTTATTTGACATGGAACGCTAAATAAATATAGCGGCCAACAGGGCCAAAGGGTTAAAGTACCCCAATATAATTTATTTAATGATTTTTTACATTCTAAAAAACGTAAGCTCTATCATTTGAGTTTCACTGATCCAATTTTTATAAAAAGAAAAATGATTCAAGCAATCTATATACAATTTTGCAATTGAATTAAAAGTATTTTTTTATGTTTTCAAAAAACTAAATAGCACATACAACTTCAGCACAATCATATGAATGATTCCAAAAGTCTGCCTGGAATCTTTTCACAGTCGCATAATTAAAATTTCGAAAAATGCTTTTAGTAGGTACTCGCTTAACAAAAGAAAGTAAATTAAGTGATGTATCCTATTTAACGAGAATCGATTATTATATTCATTTTCCATTTCCTGCGCTTAAAATCTTATTTGGGAAGTGTCATCGTTATCACATCAAATCAAAATCGAATAACAAACGAATTTCGTTTTAAATAAACACTTGAATAATATTTAAAACGAAAAAAAGACACCACGTAACAAATTTTTTTGGAATAAACATAATGACTTACCTTTATTAAATCCACTTAAAAGCATTTTAAAATTTGTTCTCTCTTATCAGTGTTGCAGATTGTTGCGAAAATATTGAAAATACGACAAGAATGTACTTCCCCAATATTTAATACTTGGACAATTCACCAGTTATCGGAATACTCTACAAGAAAAGCAAATTGGCTAGACAAATATAGCCTTCAAAGTGTCCTACTAATTTTGTTTTGCTTATTCGGGATATCTGCACGGGAAAGGTACTCAACGGAGCGATCGGGTTAATCGGCGACAACAAGCAACCGATGATTTGTAAACATTGGCTCTTACAAGTCAATAACTTGTCACTGGCGGAAAACCAATAAATTTTATTCCGATGAAGTGTTAATTGTCAATTAATGCTGCTCCCCGTAATCTGAAACGGAAGGCGATAAGGGGCGAAAGATACCTTCTGTCGAATTCGTCGTTCGATAAGTGAACGCGGCGCAAACAAGAAATTTGTTTAATATTGTAAAGCCTCGGTGTTTAAACAGCTACTTAATGTCGCCTGATGTGGCTGAGACATTATAAAGGTGCATTCAAGGTTTTGAGGTGCGATAATCAAACATCTCACCCCGATGTCCTCCAGCGTTCGCCCCGTCCGCGAACCATAAATTTCGGGTGAGACTCCGCGCTTTCCCGACGATAGCGGACCAGTATAAACGTTGAATAAATTTGGTAAGGTTACTTACAGGGTGCCAAGAATCACTTCTTAGGAAACCTTCGTTGCTTTTTGTGACCTCTAATCTAGCGGTAAACAAAATTTGCGACACTTGCCGAATTTGTACTAATTTACCTGCTCCGCGGCCTTGGTTGTGTTTCTTGCACTTTAGGCAAATGAGCTCACAAGGAGCTTTGGGTAAACGTATTTACCCGCTTGAGTGGCAGTTTTGGGTAAAGGTAAAATCCCTCCTCACCGATCGTTGAGCGGCAATTCAACGACCTCAACACTATTTCGGCGGACATCAGACTCGTCTCGATTTGAAGACGTAGCTCAAGAGCGGCTAAGATCCAATATTTACCCAATTTCGAACCAACGGTGTCTTTGCGCTCCATTGCTGGATTTTGTTTAATCGAGTTAATGGCGATTCAAGAACCCAATTTGCGAATTTTGCTTGTTACCTTGTGCTAGAAACTATAATTTCGACATCGTTTTTTTTCGACACGTTTGTCTGAATCTTGAATATACTGATGACATAGATTTATTCATTTTTCGAAAAATTTTCTTATAGATAGAAAAATTTCTGGAAATCTGGGAAAGTTTATTAAAACTTATTGATGATAAATAATCAGATTGATGGACATAATTTTGATTATCTTGTTTCTTTTTCTTTACTTTAACAGAAAGTCTGTAAGCCTATATAGGTTTTTTCTCTAAATAAATCGGCTGAGTAAAGTCTTTCTGCCCACGATATATAAAAATGATTTCGAAACATCAGTTAGATCTCTAAGAGATAACTTAAGCAGATCAAATAAATTGAAGCTTACTAACCGTGACCTGGTCTTGTGATTCCCGGAATGAGGAGAATGGTGACCAACTAGAACATCTTAGGTTCCACCTTACACGCACTTGAAATCAGTTGCACTGTATAAAGCACTAGAAGCAGGTCGATTGCTTTTGAGGCTACACGAATCTTGGTTGGAATTTTCTATGCCCAATTATCCAAATTTGTTCAAAATTGAAAAAAATTGTTAAAATAAAATTTCTACCATAGCTTTCTAGTCTCTCACTATCTCAGAATTAATTTGGTCAAATTTTAAATGTACCATTTTACGAGAACATTTGTTGAACCACTTTTGGAGAATGGTTTGGAAAGGTTTTACTAAATTGTGAAAATTAATTCTTTTTCATAAATTATACTACTTTTAAAACGGAAGGTACACTTGTTGAAATTGAAAGTAAAGTGTTTACAATTAAATTTAAAGAAAGGGATGTTAGCAATTTGTACGTCATAATTTTCTGGCTCGTAATTTCGACCTTTAAAAGGCTCCGATGATTCGCGAATACGCCATTTCTAACTTTAAACGACGAAATATTTGCGTATGCAAATCGGCCACGGCGAAATTAAATTATGCGTCCGGCGTTCAATTGGGGCAAAATTTAAATCGAATGGGGGCCTCGCCCGCGAGCTGAGCTGGCATTTTTCTGATCAATTGGATGATGCATTCGATTGAGCTTCCTGGGGAAAGATGCCGTCACAGGGAGCATCCGAGGCGCGGGCGGTTTCCAATTTTTGCTTGACTTCACCGTCGGACCACGTTTTCCATTTTCATTTATTTTGCCTCTTCCGCGCTTGTACCGCTTTTGATCTATTCACCGCGGCCGTGGGATCTCATCGTAGTGAAATTGAAATTCGATTTGTTTAATGAAAATTTGAATATTTATAAACGTATCATTGACGGAGGATTTCGTTTCCCTATCGCTTTTCCAATGGCATGTTTTTCCTACAATCAGCAAATATTTGCGCCGCCAATTAGGGAGAAATTTTCCAAGGAATGAATTTGATGCCGTTGACTAATTTCGCCCTCTTTTACCATTTCTCTATTTCGTCCTCTTGCTATTTTGGAGGGTTATAAAGATTTTGATTTTTAAATGTACGACAAATTGCGAATACATGATTTTATTGAAGTGGAAAGACATCGAATAATCTAAAACAAGAACATTCTATTCTTACATCCATTAACAAGCCGTGGTTTTGCTATAATTATATATGTACATATATATTTTTTAATTTTTTCGACTTTTTCGATTTAATTCATTTCTGGTTAATATTGATTTATTTTGTTTTGTTGAAATGATAATATAATAAAAAAGTAAGTGTTTTGTGTTGTGTGTTTTGTCTTCGTGTTGCGATGATTTCGTAGAGGTACGTTAGTTTTATTAAAAGGAATGTTATAATTTTTAGAAAACTGACGATTTACCGAAAATGTGACGATATTTTTTCTTAGAAAGAATGAAATAAAAAGCTTTATGTCAAATTAAACAAAAGGATAAATTGTTCACAATTTACCCTGAAGTTTGAATTTATTTTTTACTTTTAAAACAGAAAAAAATTGCCTATTACAACATATAAAGAAGTGAAAGTTATCTTACATAAAACGAAAAATAAAATATTCCTAAAACACCTAAAACATCATTTTAAGTAATTTTGTTTTAAATTTTATTTGCTCTACAAAAATTTGCCTGACGGGGTAACCAGGATCTTCTGATAATCAGTCTTAGTTCTCTTTCACCTATTATAAGGTTCTAGTTTTACACATAATTTTATTTTTATTTAAATTGTTTTAAATTGGCAAGAAATAAAAGCCTCTTTATACAATTTTAATTTTACATTAATTTATTTATTTATGTATTATTAGTGTTTATTATGAACGAAATGAAATAGAAGCAAGTATAACATACTACAGCAGTGATTAATAATTAAATATTATTAAAATTTGTATATATATATATAAATTTTGATTTAAAAAATTCTTATATTCGAACAAAAGCTTCGAAATTTATGAATAGTTCATAAATATCCTAATACACAATCTTCCACACCCATTTCCACAAGAATTATCAACTAATGAATTTTTCCAAGGTAGCCCAGGGAGAGTCTCATTTGAGTGCATTTTAACCGGCACTTGTTTTTGTTCCAATTGTTTCAGACTAAGGGACACCAGCTAGCATCAAATAAGAACCCTTTTATTGCAGCGTTTATGAAATGATCCCATCCCTTAAGCTCAAGCCGACGTCGCTATTTGCCCTTAAAATGAATGACGGAGGGTGTCCCAAAGAACTGACTCAATGTTTACCCAACTAATAATCCATTTAAGTTTGATTGCCGCATGTTATCCCTTCTAGGATTGTTTGGTGATTATGCGAATTAACACCAAATGGTTTGGGATGACGACGAGATGACTTTCCCTTTAGGCAAGTTCTTTTGTTATACTTCCAGGGGTGAATAACCCTCAACACCCCGAGTCCCGAGATTTTACAGAAGCATAGTCTTCGGAATGTTAAAGAATCAGGGTTTCATCGGTAATCGCAAAACGACTAGCCCAAAAGGTCTGCTACCTCTGGAATAGTGGGTATTTGTAGTCCTGAAATGTCGCTCCAAATTCACTAGCTAGTTGACAAATATTGGGGGAAATATAAAATAAATTTTCTACTCGCCTTCTTGGCTGTTGTCCTTTAGCTTAGCACTGAAAAATTACCGAATTTTGTTTGCACACATGGGCGCTATTTATTCGCCGTTGATGGGATGATTGGTCTCTTCCTCCCATAAATTAAGCATTCGGCATTGATCTCAATCTTGGACAAACATCGTTTGCAAAAATCAAGAAAATCTTTTTTGTTATAAAAACAAATTTAAACCCCGCTAATTCCAAGGGAGTCGATTTGTAATGTGCTTTCCCTACTTTTTTACAACCGAAGCAACCAAGGTTCCGACCACAAAACGACGGAGCTGCAGGCTCGGATCCGCCCCCAACATGTCGGGGCAATCAGATTGGCCTTCCCCGCCGGCTAATTATCATAATTTGATTTTGCCTCTGATGCTGTTTTCATTTCCTAATGGCTGATAATGGACGGCCATAAAGAAAAATCAAAGAGCCGCCAGAAACTCCGGAACGATATCCCCGCGCGTCCCGTGCTCGCTAACGCCGTCAAGGACCATTCGGTGCTTAAGTGGAAAACTTTTAGAGGGTCCTTTGGGGGAAATTACAATAAACTTTTATCTCTGTCTCGAAAGCTTATGTGGGTACGACCCGGAACTCCGGGAAATTATGGCCCTGCGACGGGAGGAATGCGTGCGGGTGAATAGTAGATGAAGATTAATACAAGAATTTTGGCATCATAGTCGTCATTGTTGCTCCTTGAGCTGGACGCATTGATCAATTTCGTAAATTCGTAGACAAAGGCGCTGAATTGCGCAATTTTTGATAATAAAATCAATATTAAGAAAGTGATTATAATTCATAGGCACATCTTGACCATTTAGGGATCAACGACTTCTGCCCGATTACGCAAATTGAAAATCTCAACTTATTACATATTTGTACGATTTGTATGATTACTAATTATGCGTATTTTTATATGTCTAAACTTTATTTATTTCTTTCCCAAATCACATTTAATATATTCTAATTTTTAATTGCAGCTCGTAATATATCTTGGCTCCAATTTTTGTTTTAACACAATTGCACAAATACCTATAAAAATGTAGGAAACAATTAAATTGCAAATATTTTTCAAAAGCATTTAGCAGTATCTGTGATTTTGAGGAAAACAAACAAAAGATCGGATAAATATGCATATATTGACTAAGTTTTTATAGCAGGTAATGGACAGAAAAGATCCGTGTAATATTCAAAGTTTGGATTTACATACATGCGTATATACATGTATATACAGCGTTTATAGTTGAGCCTACATTTCGTGTCTATATATGGTAGATCTACATAAAGTGAATATCTATTTAAAAAAAAGCCTATTTTTAATTGGTTAATGTGAAAACAACAATTTTTGGGATATTTTATTAGTTATATCTTTACTTCGTTTGTTTGTTAATACTACCCAATGAATTTGGGTCGTGTGTAGGTCAGGGCCTCCACAAGGGGGCTAAATTAATTAAATAATAACATTTAAATAGGGACCTTTTTAACGTTAGTTAAATTTTTTTTATACACTGCAATATGTGCTTTCTCTCAAACAATATTTTGAGGACATGCTATCGTTGACATTAAGATAATAGGCTTTTTTTTATTTTTTACTTAAACTTTCATAATTTACTACTGCTGTACCCCATTACTTGTATTATTCATTTATACCTCGTTACACTTACTTACTATAAAAGATATCAAGTTGAGGTAATAACATTTCCATATAAGTGTAAAGATTATTTTCTAAAATTTGTATTCTTTTTTTCTGCGGGTAATTTCTTAGTTATTCTAGTTAATAACAAAAATAAAAATGAATAAGTTTGATTTCAAAGTGTAAAAATAGTTAAGGCTTTAATCTAATTATTTGCTTTGATTTTTGTTATTCCAAATGAATCAATCAATGTTTCTAATCTTGAACTCATGTCGCGTAATTTAGGATTATCTATGACGAGTAAGAATTTTACGCGATTAAATCAAGACTACATTTTGATTTGTTTAGAATTTTCAAAAAACTATGATTGCAAAAATAGCGCCGTGAGTTGAGTGTTAAATCGACATAATCCGGAACAATGCCTACCGCCATGTACCATGCTCCTAGGGTCTACAGTTTTAATTTGCACAGGGGTCGATTTATGTTGTACTTTATATCAAATGAAAAAATAAAAAGAAGTTTTATTTAACAGTGAAATAGTGGTTTAGAAATTGATTCTACATATCAGAGTAAATTACAGTTTAAAAATCGTCTACAGTTCAAAATGCCTTAGTACAGTTGGTACAAATATCGAGAACTCATACTTTTCACCTGTCACACCCAAATGTAAAAAAAAGAAAGTGTTCCAAAACCGCCGGTGAAGCAAAAATGGAATGTGTCGTAATTTCGAAAACTGCAATGTCACATCGGCACTCACATAGCCATTAACCCCATTTTGCTGAGAATCCAGACCCAAAGTCCCGGAGTCGGGAGCCCGGAGTCCCGGACAAATCGATATGCAGTCACTAAATCAACATCCTGAGAGCAGCTCACCTGCAACAAAGGAAGAAGTCGTGATCACAATGGACCAAAGTCGAGCACATACACAAATTGATTGCCTGGAAGAGGCACTTATCAGGGGATATGACCGCAATTTACATCTGGCAATCCAAATAGTAAGTTTTGTAGAGCCACCGGGATCAGACTGCCATTGTCGGTATAGCGGCCCCCCACGGCGCGAGGGGCGTGGTGGTACTCTAATGCTGGATGCTGGAGCTCCCCCGCTCCAGTACCGGCGTCTCGTAATGGGATATTCTTTTCGGTTCATGTTTTATGCGCCCGTAATGACCGATTATCCCTACCACCTCGCAAGACACCACGCCCCCTATTGTAGGCCCGGTGGCGAGCGCTAGACCACTCCTCTAGCTCGCGGAGCGATGGAGGGATACTGCCAATGGAAGAAGGCGTTCATTCGCCAACCGTGTTCACCACCACCGCATCTTTCTTATCATCAGAGCGAGCTGGTGATGATGGTGTGGTGAGGTATAACGGAACAGAGGCGTCGTGCGTGTACATCTAACGGGAACGACACGGGCACGGCGCTTATCACCATCGCGGTGGTATCGGTGTCGGGTATTTATCTGCCCTAGGTGCGAATGATTTGATACCATCTTCGGACTGCCTTGATACCACTCGGCACAGTTTTAGACGTGGATCTGTCGTGTGCGGACGTGTTTTGTGGAATGTCTAAGAAACGACAGAGGATGTCGATGGCAACATTCAGATTAGCTAGTTCAGTGAAGTGCCTATTTAGTGACCATTGAGGTGCAGAAGACCTCGAACAAATTGTTAGCTGCCCATTGCTAGCTACTTTTATGATTTTGTAAATACTCGAAGTAATGACCAGTGCTCAAGTGCCGCATTTAGCGCGATTTGTGAACAACCACCCAGCTCAACTGATGCAGGAGTACCAGGCGGACAACGCCGCATCTCTCTCGCCTCCGCAGCCTATGAACTCTCCGCCTTTAAGTTCGCCATCAAGTTTTACGATGAGCCCTCTGCCGCCCGAAGGCCACCAGCCGCCACCAGCGGTGCTTCCCGCGGCAATCCGTGACAATCGCATCATGGCCAATGGATACGACAACTACCACTCGATGTACATGAGCCGGCTGCCCACACCCTTCACTCAAAGCTCTTTGCCGCCTCCGAAGAAATCCTTCTGCATTGATGCACTTCTCGCTAAGAATCAGAACAGCGAAGAGAAGGAGGATAGTTCAGGACCGCCTACGGGTCAGGTTAACGGCTCCATGACCGAAGAAGACGCCATTCGGCGGATACACGAAAATAGGGAATATACACCCAGTCCCGAGGGAAGGATCTCCAGGTGAGCCTTTATCCTTGGGATCATTAGCTAATGGCCTAATAAAATTATGTAGAGTAGAAAGATAGCTAGACTACCTACGAAATGAATCTGGCAAATTTCCATCGCAATCCGATTCTTTAGACATGTTCTAAGTAAGGATAATCTGGTCTCATTTTAAGTTTTTCAAAATCTCGCAGATTGTCGTTCTTTCAAGTAATATTACTACTTTAAAGAATGTTACATTCCTCTTAGGACCTTAGGACCCCTGAACCGTGAACGTCTGTGTTGTGGATTTCGCTGCAATCATATCTAAATTATGAATTTACAAAAAATTATATCATTTTTTCATTGAGCTTAAAGAAAATTAAGATGAGTCTACTGAGGTTTTATTTATCAAAGTCGATGTACTACTACTGAGGCTGTATATTGTACCATCCGTACATAAACAGATTTGCCTTTTAAGCAAATATACTTAGAGTTGGCGAATACAGTTCTTTAAGTGAATTCGTATTTCAGGGTAATTAAATTTCATATAAAATACTAAGTAATAAATTAAGGACTTCTTTAGAACTTTCAGTAAAACAAGTTCCTCTTTTAACATTATGGAAACGATTTCGACAGATTAGCGATAGATTTCCTGATTTTTTATACAGAGAATAAAATCCTACGACAAAATAATATTTCTTTATATAAAGTCATTATTTAATAAAAATTCAAATTTTAATCCATAAATAAATATTATAATAATAAGAAAATAACATTTGAAATTAAAATATAATTAATTGCTTTACCAAAAAATTGATTGCCATACGCTGAAAAGGAAGCTATGAGCGCTGCACTCAAATTTCACACAGTAAGAGTTTTTGTCTTTGAAATTACATCTAAAATTGTTGCGATTATTTTCTATAATTGTATAATAAGAATATACTTCCGTTCCTTTTCCCTTGCAAAAAATAACCCCAGCGTTTACAAAAATTTTTAATGATCGAATTCAACGTGTTAACCGCAGTTAATTTTAAAAAAAGGAAGTTACGTATACAAGGGAAGGTAAAAACTAAACAAAGCTGTGTCTTCAAAAGATCAATGTCGCCTAAAATTGCAATTTTGCCAGAAAATCCGTACAAAATACGAGGGAGTTGGACGAAGGAAAATATTTTTAAATTTTTTCCCCATTGCATGCGGTAATGGATTAATAATACGAGTTATAATTTAATGTTTGGCTTATAAATTCTTAATAGTTTATAAAAGCTTTGAACTTCAGTAAGTTTTCTTAAGTAACTAACTACGAATTAGTGTTCTGTTGCAAGAGTCCCGAAAAGGAAATGCGTTAACAAGCCAATCAAACTCAATACTCATTTTAACACGTCTTGTATATTTTTTATACTTTCAAAATGTATTTAGCGAATTGATGATTCATAAATATTTTATTTTAATAATAATATAATAATAATTGCTTGTTTTTTTTATATACGTACGAAGATCCTGATTTACAGAATTATATAAGAACCTGATATTGATAAATTTGCTAAAAAATAAAAGATAATATTCAAAAAAAAAAGAAAAAACAAATCCAACTAAAAACAATTTGTTGTTATGAAAAAAATAATTTATGGGATGGCATTTACAAACAAGATAGAAATCAACTAATTCAAATACGTTTGTTCTTTTTTTTTCATGCGTCAACAGATAAATTGAGGAAATTAACCCCCGCTGCAAGAATTACCTCAAAATCATGTTATTGCATTTCTTATCTAAATGTAATAAAAGCCTGGCACTTTATTTTAAATGCAAGATAAAGGGGCGTAGAAAGTCACTTAGGGTTTAAATAAAAGTCAAATAATAAAAATATTTGTTATAAGTACTCTGAAAGTATTGTGTCATAATGAGCCCCTTTTATTCAGAAAGAAATCTTTCAAGATAACTTGTTAATCTACTTTGTCGATTCGACAATATTCAATTAGGACAATTGAATAAATTCTCGTTTCAAAAATAACTTTTTACTGATAATTTATTAAAAATTGACGTAATCTTTATATTAAAACAATTTAGTTGCATCGTTTTTAGTTTATCTCTGAAGTCCAAGGAGTAAACCTTTGTCTTACTGACGATTATCAGTTCCAGAGTCTGTGCTTAATGTAAAAAATTTATTTTTTTTTATTATAATTCCTTTAATATTTGTTTATCTGCCTTCCTTAATCATATAATTGCATGTTTCATAGTGAAAAATGTACATAGCTAGTCTAGTTCTTCTTATTCTATAAATAAGTTCGCATAAATAAGATCAATGATGAAATTCACTTGATTTTTTAATATAAGAACAAGAACGATATAAATATTCTATCTTTTATTGCTCAAAGTCAAATTATTTGTATTATCCGTTGTACCAACACTTAATAAGAAATTTTATCTATTTCTGAGTTATCAAAAACAAGGTTGTAACAACTTCTGGTACCTGTAGCCATGTAATTACTAATTAACAACAGGACAATGCCACTTGACTTTCACTCTTGATGCCTTCCAAGAAATGAACCACTCAAAGGTACCTTGACTAAGTGGAACATTGGTCTTGTAATTAATAACAACATAAGTACACATGATTAGAATTAAATCAAACTGAAGAACTACCTCAAAGTTTTGTATATGTACTTTAAAGAATACTCAATCAACAGTGCTTCAGAGACTTGTTCATGTGACTAATTAATGCTAACTTGTGAAAGCAATTTGATTTAATAGTATCGTGCGAATTTATCTTTTTCAATAATTTATCAGACTTCCCGGCACACAGAGAAAACAGAACACAATTTAACAAAATTTAGAATTAGTCACACATTTAAAAAAAAAAAAAACTCATTTTATTCAAACCACATGGATTTACATATTGTGCCGCCAAATATGCCGGCTTGGTTCAAATGGATCCTGCGCCTGTATGAATTCTTACTAAACCAAAACATATCCATTTTCCCCAGATCGGAATCCCCTACCTCATCGCATCGGTCCAGTCCGCCAATAAGTCCAGGCTGCGAGGAGCAGCAAATGAGTATGCGATTGGATCTCCACGACGAGTTCAAGAAGCCAATTCCTCCACATAGTCCAATAAGACCTCAAGACTTCCCCCTGTACACTGGGGGACATCCTTACCAGCTTCTGGCCCAAGGCGGTTCTGCCTTTCATCGGCCCATAGATTCTACCGGGAAACCTATTCCTGTAAGATGACAACTGTTCACCTTAGCCATAATTATCTAACGGTTTTTAAACCTTTTAGATACCCATGGCTCCTGGATTTGTTCCATCTCACCTGCCCTTCGAATTTCTGGCACGCGCTGGGATGCTCCATCATCGGATACCAGAGCTGGCCACGTACCCGCACCATGCGATACTCGGAAAGACGCGGAGGCCCCGGACTGCGTTCACCTCCCAGCAACTCCTCGAGCTTGAGAAACAGTTCAAACAGAACAAATATCTGTCCAGGCCAAAACGTTTCGAGGTCGCTAGCAGCCTTATGCTGTCTGAGACACAGGTGAAAATATGGTTCCAGAATCGGCGGATGAAGTGGAAGCGCTCAAAGAAAGCCCAACAGGAGGCTAAAGAGCGAGCCAAGTCGACGGGAAGTTAGTAAGGCTCTGGAGATCGAGAAATTAAGGAATCTACCACAGCCAACTTGGGCAACGCTAGTCAAGGTATCACATCAGTCTCCGTCCGGACGCCGTAGCGCTGCATCCTGAAGGAGCGTTTTTGTGATTTTGTATACAAAACTGTAAATATGTATGTACCGCAAGAAGTGTGATAAATTAAAATCGTGTATAGGATGTATGATAGATTGTCGTTTGCTTTGTCCGCCCTTCGCCCTTCGTCAAGAATCTCGATGGCCCTTGAGCAGGGTTGCTGGAGAAACACTCTCCAGCACGTACTGCCGCCTGTCCGTCATCATCCGTGTAAACACGGACCGTGGCGGCAGACTGCACCGCTCAAGGGTACCGTGGAATGTTTGTCCGCATTAGCAGCATTTAATTGCGTCACCGCGATAAGGACTCTACAGGAACCCCTGAGAGGCCCCGAGAGCCCTAAGAACCTGCGTGTGCACATGGTGCTAAAGGAAAACACTTCCAAGTTGTATTTCTGGGTGTTGACGGATGCGAGGGGTGCGGGGTGCTAATGTCTCGTACCGTCGCGTATTAATTTGATTATCGGCAGTTCAGCCCATCTGTCTCAGTCAAACAGCACTAATGCGCATTGGGATTAAAATGCGCCCGAGGGATCGGCGGGAACATTACAGGGAAATTTATTCATTGCGGATTTAATCGGCACCAGGACAAAGGGGAACTGCAGCGACGGGTTTGCCCGGTGTTTAGTGTTTAATGCTTGATTTGCTAATGCCGACGGGCAATAAAAATGCAAATTAGGGATGGGAAGATGAGCGGACACTTTTGTTGCTGGTTTTTGAGGAAGGGTGTCGCTTTTCGATCAAATTTAATGCAACAGGTGAAGATGTAAAAATCGTGTATGGATGTAATTTCAATTAATTACCCCTATTTATTTGTTTTCCGTGTTAAATATTTTTCACTAAATGGGCTTTAGTTTTAAATCAAGTTATGACAATTTTCACTACTAAACTTTTAATTTTGAATTTTTGGATATCCTGAATGTACTTAAACCTGTAAGGAGGTGTACATTTTACTACTACGGTTTTGAATTCTTTACTGATAATTCAATGAGTTCAAGCAATGTTTTGGTACTTTTATCAGCATTTAAAATCTTCTTTTTCGGAAAAAATATCGTGCGAATATCCATCTTAAAGATTGAAATTACCACAACGATTTTCCATAAAATCATCCATCGAAAGCTAAGAATTAGCTTAGTAAGAAAATATTTTCTTTCTGCACACAATTTAAAAGGCGCTATTAGAAGTAAAATGTGTTCGTTTGTCAATGAATAAAAGAAAACCCCGACGGCAAGTTTTAGTTGGAAAGATAGATTTTGTAGAAACTAAAGCTTTCTCGGCTATTCCTGCGCTTTTAAGAGAAAATTGTTTCGGATAATTCAAGGATTTCAAAAAATTATCAGAGACCTTTTCAACTGCAATGCAATTTCATGGTGCGACTTAGAAAAAAAAAGTTAAGTAAAACTTTCACCCTTCTAAATCAGTTTGTAATAACATTCGGCTTAAGATTTATAGGATGTAACTACCTTTTCCACATAATGTTTAATGAACTAGATGCAAGGTATTTGAAAGGATCATAAAAAGCACTTAAGTGCATTTCTTTGTACAAAGCACTTGGAAACTTTTTGAATTGCACACAGGGGCGGATCCACGGGAAAGGTCAAAGGGGTCATGGGGGAGATAAAAAAAGAAACCCTTCATTGATAAAATAGCTACTAAGTGAGCTCCCCTTAATCTGAAGGATGGATCCGCGCCTGACTTTGGAACACACATAATAAAATTCACTATGATGAACTATCACTTGAAGACCTGGAGTTGGAGAGCCCTATACATTTTTAAACAAAAAGGAATAATTACAAAATTATTGTAATGAACAATAATACAATAATATAATTCGCACATAATGTACGCACAGGAGAATAAATAATATTATATTTTATAGGAATGTTATCGGTATTTTTCTCTAATAGGAATGAAAATTCCGTTTTGACCAACCAAGATCATTGATGCATGCTGATTTATGCACGTAGAAAGTGGCCAGGCTATAATTAATTAAAAACTGAAAATATATACGTAGCTAGCTTCTTCTTCGTTGGACCATCCTGTAAAGCAAAAATATCTGCAGAAAGACTGGCCTTTTCGAGCTGGGTTTTTATACTTATTACATTTTATCAGAAATCATACAAGATTGAAATACAGCTCAAAATCACGATAAGTCTAACTAGTAAAAAATATTGGAAGGCTTAATGTGGCATGGAAAAAAAATAGAAAATTTCTCAATAGTACTTCCACGTGAAGAAAACTGCACGTAAAGGGAAATAAAATTTCAAAATCGCTTCCAAATAATCGGGTGAGATTGGGTCGACTTGAATTCTTTTAAAATAAAATTGGAATTTCCATGAAATCTTCCTAAATCATCTAGCCGCTAATTTTCAGTCTGTCACGGGTTATCGACCACTAAATATCTTTCCGGGGAGTGTCAATTAATGGCGAAGTGGCAGTTAATGGATTACAGCCTTATCACCTGCCGGTTAATTATTTGCTATTATGATGGGTAAACTCGATTTTTCGCTAATGCACGGTAATAGCGAGCTGCCCGTCGATAACGGCACGATAGCGCCTAATCCAGGCCAATTAACTGTTAACATGTGTGATTTAATTAAATATTACTCGGGGACAATTAATTTGTGTACAGCTTGTGCTCTTCATGTTATGGAAATGGGATTAGATCGAACCACACAAAGTGGTCTATCAATCTGCGTAATGCGCCAGATAAGACCTCTTCAAATTTTAATGGGTCCCGCGAGGCTTTCTGCTTTCCAGCAAAAGGAGGAGGTGGCTTTCGTCACAAAGGAACCGCGAAGTCCTCAACTCACCGCATTAGCTCGATTTATAACACCGAGAATTAGAAGAATCCAATTAGCGCGAGAAACTGATCTCGGGATTATGACAGGGCTTTGTCGCTCACCGAATAATCCTATCAAATCAGATACCGCTGTGCTAGTTGACATTTTTTAATTATTACAATAAGAAATAATCGAATACAGATAATGCATTGCATTATGTAAATTTCGAAGCGACTATTTAACCCAAAAGGGTTAGTAATCGCAACAAACTCATAAATTTCTAGGTATAGATTTCGGAAAGAACGAGCGTATGAATATCTAAGATTTGATGGAAGGTGTTTGGGTATATATAAGAATCGGTTCTTATCTGTCTAATACACCTGCAAATCTGATATATCTTTTATAAATTATAAAAAATAAAAGAACTATTAACTAAGAGTACTTTTACAGGTCTTTTAGATGGTGATTTATTTAACCTCCGTCGGATCTTCGGATTAATTTGACTTGAAATAGAAAAAGTTTTAGATGTACAATTGTAGTTTTTTAAGTAGTTTTTAGTTGTTTCGTGGAATTCTTTAAAAGAAATGTCAATATCTATTGATTTTAAAAACTTGTTTTTACTAGTTAGGTCCTAAGATTATTTTAACCATGTGCCCATCCCTGGTATTAAGAGCAATATTTCTCAAATGTATTCAAATGTGTTTTATGTTTAGTTCCATTGGTTATATCCAGTAGGTCTAATTATATAAATAAAATGAATTCAATTAAAAGTCGTGTATTTTTTTCATTGAGGAATTGAAAGTCCAAGGAAAGTTAATGAATGTCTATTACAGCAAATTATATGATCCCGGATAAATCTTAAAATAAACAAAATTTGTTTGTCTGGACAACTGTTTTCTGCATTTTTTAAGAAAATATCGCACGTATACTTTCAAAAGTATTTTATTCAAAGGAGAGGTAACGGTTGTGTCCAGCTCTAATAACTACTATTGTCTTATTTTCAATAGTCCATTTAATTTAACTTAATCGTTTATATTACGTTTTTGTTTTTGGTGTTTTTTCCTTTAAGTATAAGCGTATTGGAATTCAAACTCTACATAATTTCAGTCTACTTATTTTGACCAAAGAATTTACTCCTTTAGGCTCCAAATAGAGTGAGAGTTAATTAAATTGAATGGTACTTGGAAGGTTCTTTACTTAGTTTTACTTATTTATTATATTTAATTATTAATAAATCATGTATCTTTTTATGGATTTGCTGTTAAAGTAAAGTGTTCATATCTATAGTACTATAATTATGCTGTGTGGCAAAACTTCGATTGGGTTAATCTCTGATTCGCCCTTATCTGGTAAATGGAGCGCAATGAAACGTTTCTGTTTCTGTTGGAACAAGTCGACAGACGGGAATCGCACTTTTCGGCGCCATTCATCAATCACGCGCGAGTCCCGGTCTCGAATCCGGGAGGATTCACACTCCTATGCAAATTTTATTCATGCGAGAAACGCTTGATTCCTTAATGCACAGATTTGAGACCGTTTGCAAAACCCTTATAAGCTAGTCAGTCCCGCCCGAGCCATTACAGGCCGGGATTGGGACTGGGACCGGGACCTGGGAGTCATACAAACACAAGCACAGAATCATTGCGAGCGGGGGCGCCGGAATAGGGAATAAGGGTTTCTTGCAACGATTACCATATTTCCGCCATAAAAAAGCGAATCTCCCCGCAATTTCGACCATCCTGATGATCACTTTGCTTCCATTTGTTGTAGTTAACTGATGCCATTTGGAATTTGGACGGGCGGACCACCCTCTTCATTGGTGGTCGCCCGCCATCGAGTTCTGCTGCTGGTTGATGCCCAGCCTGAGGGGGAAAAACACCGAACTAATCTGTAATGGAGGCAATTTGTAAGCATTTGCCATTTGCTGAGCTATTTTTTGTCATACATCAACAGGGTTGGGGGCGAGGGCTGGCCCTGGAGACAAGTGGCTCCGGGTGCAAGGGCATTAAGGAAGATTCCAGTTTGTATAGTCGTCGCGCTATGGCACTTCAATTATACCAAAAGTGGTATAGGTGCTCTCATGCTGGATATCTTTAAGATTTTAGGGATTTGCAGGAAAGTACACGGCCAATTAAGGGTGTCCTCTTACTATGAAGGAGAGAAAGTTTTGAATTGGGATAAGCTCTTGTGGGATCTCATACGTGATAATCAATTAAAGTAATAAATTTTATCTAATTTGTGATACTACTTGAGATTGAATGATCACCATAATTAAGAAAGCTATGATTTGAAAATAGACAATCAAATTTAATGAAATTAAATAGAAAAATACTATCATTTGTTAGTAGTTAAGATTCCTTAAAAGAATTTAATATCTAATATTTTCAATTACTCCAATTTTAAGGTTCTTATTGAAAGAAGGTTAATTTTAAAATACATATCAAAAATATCAAAAACACCTTCAAAAGTCAACAGGACAGAATTCATATATTTTTTTAAATTAGATACTTTTATTAAAAATGGAGAGTGAAAGAATTTTTCGTTAAAAGTTGTAAAGAAAAATACATAGAAATATTTGTATTTAAAAAATTCAATAAAATCATTAATAGCAAAATGAAAAATAAAGCATTAATCAATAATTTCAATATTATTTCTTTTTTTTAACATATTGAATAGTAAAACAGGAGCAATAAAAAAATTATATCATCGAAATCAAGTCGAGTTAAGGACGTTCCGGTCGATATCTGGACCTTAAAGTGATTACACGTTATGCATTTATAACCTCTGTCTGTAAACCTCTATTGAAAACGAACAGCAAAATATGATTTGTTGCAGTTTGTAAACTGGTTATCAACTTTGGATGATAAAGAACGTGGCATTTCTCGTTTATCGTAGGCTGTCTACAAATAAACTCCCGAATATTTTCGGTGTACAGAAAAATATTATAATAATTTATTATTATAAAAACTATAAATTTTAAAAAGTGAAGAGGTATGTTTTACTGCAATTATCGAATTTTAAAATCCATGAAAATGTCGGAAAGTGGCAAGCTACATTCTACTGTAAATGGGTACAGAACTTGAGTTATATCTGCTTTCATCAAGTTTCATTAAAGTTGTTTGTCTTAGACAACAACAGTACTATATTTTAAATAAATTGAGTTGGTTGTCGCGCTGAGCTACTTTTTCCTTTCAAATTACGAAGACTCCTTCCTGAGTAAGCAAATCAGCGTTTCGCTTGAGATTTATCAGAAACAAGTTTGCAGGACTATTTAATTTTATCGCTGGTCAATTGGGGGGCTTGCAAAACAAAAAAGGGCACGGACGAATCAATTTGTGACTTTGTTAGGTCCATAACAAGCAGTTTCCTTATTTGTCCTGTCCCATGTCTAATTCTTCAGCTTCATTTATTCTTTGCTGTAGAATTTTCCGTTCGTTTCAAAAATTTTGCTGGTTTCAAGCGTTTCCACTACATTCGAGAGTCTTTGCTCAGATCCCATCGCTGCCCTCTATCCAAAAAGAGGGTGGAGTAGATCTTAACTCTTTATCGAAGAAAACGTGAAGAACTCCTCCTCGACAGTATCACGGACACTTGGGGTATATCAAACAGGGTAGAACGATGTCAATCGTTCGTCTCTCCTGGACGGGCCTGCCTTCCCAGACAATCAATCTCCCGAACGTGGTCAAATAAAACTGGAAACAACAAGACCATTTCTCGTCTTGTCTTATTGCTGGAAGCCGCAAGATGCCAAAACAAACACATCCCTCAGTGTTTATGAAAGAACAAATGATCCACCATTTGTCAGGATTCTGTTTATCGCCATTGTTCCCCACACGACATGATTTCAGATTTTCTTGAGATTTACGTTCGTTTCATGCGGTTCGTCATAAATTTGATGACATTTCTCAAGACGGCGAAGGGATACGTGTTTGTTGAAAAGATTGTCCGGACCTGTCCCCTCCAGGGGGAACTATTCGGGAGAAAATTACTACTTCGACACGTGAAAAATGTTAAGGAAAAACAAGGGACTGTAATATTTTTATATAGCAAAAAATTCAAAGAATTATACCAGGTTAAACAGTTTTACGCTTATGGTCCTGGTAGCCGTGGTAAACGTCCAAACCGCGGTTTACTAATTCAATGATATCTATTTAATAAGTTATGTACATATACCGAAAATTTGATCTATATACATGTTTTTGATATCCCTCTATGCTTCGAGTTTTCTCATTCATAGTACGATAATTACTTTAATTGATGATGGGCTCGACTTCCGCAAATATTTCAAAAATTGGGCTTTTGCTATTCTAATACTCGTAAACAAAACACAGTTTGGAAAATAGCTGCATTTGCTGGTCTGGGCGAGTCTTTGGCTTTTGGCGCTAATGCGTCTGCTGAATAAATCAGCGTACACCGTGTGTTTGCCCGTCCGCATATGTCATGATTTTATTTGTCGCGACGACAATGGATGATTCCGAATTAATCGCACCATTTCGATCTTGATTAAGAGCGGTGGAAGGGGTCGCATAAAGAATTGACACCATATGTGTCAACACGCAATAATTCACCAGAAATAATCCAAACAATTGACCATGGCTCAAGTCCCATTCAATTTAGGAATCAGCCTCGAGCTATTGACCCTCGAATACTTCGCGGAAGACACCCTCAGCAAAACGGACGGTTTCGACCCTCCGAGGAAGGTTGCTAATTATTAGATTGACTATCGACACCTCAAACCTTACAGCCCTTGCAAGGAAAGATCCATGGCCTGAAGTTCTTTCCTAAGGGAGGGAACGAGCGGGAGAAGAGCACCCTTTCGAGATGATGTAATTAAATGAAGAGTCTCCCGGCGGGGGAATAACGCGCGGAGCAATCAGAATTGCCCGGCGGCTGATTAGTTGCGCAAACACTGCGGGGCGCATAACACCCGTCACTGTATCCAGAATTTGGATCCGGGATCCTGGATTTCGAGTACAAATCCCGAACTGCCGCGACCTGCCGTGGCTAAAGTAATTTGCCGCCCCTCGAGCCTGTAAAATTATCTAATTGCGCTCTGATGGTGGAAGGCTCGGTCCGGAATGGTACCGAGGGTAGACGGGATAATTTTCAGGAAATATTGTCCTGTCCTGCTTGGTACAAATTTTGAGGTTATGAATAAATTCAGCCGAGGGTACGAACGATTTGTGCAAATTAGGGGTCTCGGTCTCGCGGCCGCGGTTCGACTCAGTTTGATTGAGCCGTGTTATCCCTTGTTATCATCCGTGGGCGCATTTACATCGGATATTATTATTAAATTCCGCGGTGTGAGGGCTGCGGGATGTCCCGCGATTTTATCTCTTGTAATTTTTTAGCCAATTTCGAGGCCGACTCGGCATGTGGAACTACCATAAACAAGTCTCGAGAATGGTTTTATCACCTGTGTCGATCGATCGCTTCTATCGGCCAGCCTATTCCGCCGTTGATAGCAAATTTATTTTGTCTCTACCGTTCTAACGTCGATGTCTGATAAGATGTCGTGATGGCACCGCTCATTCGCGGAAGAAAATCACATTTTTTCTATCGAACATGAATATAAATGGCTTAGTGAAAGGTAATTTGGAATTAGTCAGTTGTAAGTGGGATTTGATCGGTTTGGATTATGATCAGATGTTTGAGCCTTTCAAATGACTTTAATAAACGATAAGAAAATTGAAGGGGAAGATCATGCAAATCTTATTTCTACTGAAATGGTGGTTAAGGGTGGTGGTTTCTATTTTGTAAAAGGGTTAAAAAAGTCAATTTTGTTTTTTTGCATAATTAAAAAGTCTTAAAAATCATCGTCAAAATTCGTGAGATTGACTGAGTTATGAGCTAGCGAAGAACGTGCTACAGAAGCTCAAAAGGACGGGCCAGTTCGTCTGAGACTGATGGATTTTTTTCGTTTTAGACCATTTCTGGAGGCCTTGGAACTTTCGAATTATATGAAAATTTTCTTAATTTGCTCAATAAAGATTTTTTAATATATATACTAAATTTTATTATTGTATCTTCAATAGATCCTTTCCAAAGAATTCCTCAATATCGTCTTGTTTTTAGCCCCAACAAAGCGGAAACCCCCTTGAAATCAATTTTTATTTCTTCAGGGTAATATTTTGAATTTAACTTTTAGTTGTTAGGTGCCTTTCACCTGCCTATTTTCAAGTTACTGGCAACATTTGATAAAGAGTAAGGTAATTCACACCTCTAAATTGTGAAAATAGTCAAGTTTAATGGAAAAAATGAAAGCTGAGTTAACCCTTTAACTGCTTCTGATTAATTTCTCCACGATGTGTGTACTCGTCTTGATATTATTGATCTTAAATGGTAAACTTATTTCATATTAAAATTGATGGCAAACTCTCATACACGAGAATTTTATTTACTGTTTTTGTTCCTTCAATTTAAGAAATGTAAGAATTCAAGCGAAATTAAAAGGCTATGCGCAGATTGTGACGCGACCTCTGAAAATCGAGACTTTTGGTTTCGTTTAAACTTTTTGGAACTTATCTACGCATTGTAAAACAACAAATAAAGATTTATTTTCGATGTCGGGGATAATCCGGTTTGTGAAAAAGTAAAAATATCTTGCAGCTTTTTTTATATATTGAACTCTTCTTAACTAAAATTGCACATTCTGCTTTCCATATAAAGTTAAATAAAATTAAAGTAAAAATACAATGGAATTTGTCCTATTAAATATAAGTCGGTCGGTATATTTTAGTTATTAAGGGTCGTTATAATTCGAATGCACTAAAATCAAGGATTCCATCGAAAAGAGACATTAGAAGCCATCCCAAATCCCCGTACCAGGTACATTTCCCTAATCAGTCAATCAGTCCTCGATCCCTTCGATTGTAATTATGCGATAATTATGCAAACGAAGAGCAAATACGCGTATCACACAGTCGGCCCTCGCCATGGGCTTCACTGCATCAATGACGGTAAATTGGAAACTAATCAAACGTCGGTAAACACTACACCTTAGTTGTTTGCTGACTTGGTGCAAACAATGCTTCTGATCAATTACAGTGCAATTCATCGCAAGGTTGACACAGCCAATTTGCTCAAATGAAATTTTAGGTCTGCTGCTGCTCAAGGTGTGCGGAACACAATAATTGTTTTCGTATGTCCTGCCCCGCATTTGGGAAATAACCAATAAATGGAAGTTTTAAGATTGCAAAGGCTACATGGAAGAGAACTACTACTACTACTTTTACATATCATCCAGAGTTGACACTTAATTTTTTTATGAAGGGAGCTCAATCCCATAGTACATGGATCAAATTCTCTTGAGAATAATTTCCAATATAAAAGTGGCAGAAATTAAAACTCTCTTACTCTTCAATATCTTCTTTATTCTATAGTTCCACTCAGAAAAGTAAGACGTAGGTATTATTCAAGCTATAGTTAAATAAATAGACTAAGTCTATGAACTGTGATTCCTGGAGCTACCATTTTGTAGTAAATTTAACACTAGCTGTAAAAAAATGGGTCGTAAGCATCCTTTGTAAAAATCACCTTGATATTAATTTTTTATTACTTGGAACGATTACGTCCAAACTGCTGTAATTTGTTTGATGACAATAGTCCAAAGATAATAAATAAACGTTTAAACTTACAAGGGTA
This sequence comes from Proctacanthus coquilletti, assembly GCA_001932985.1. Lineage (NCBI taxonomy): Eukaryota > Metazoa > Arthropoda > Insecta > Diptera > Asilidae > Proctacanthus > Proctacanthus coquilletti. The sequence goes on along the minus strand of MNCL01000187.1, from coordinate 26,760 downwards.
GGTACAACGGTTTAGAACTTACAAAGGTATTCAACTAAAAAAAAATATATGAAGAAAGGTAACTAAGTTTTAACTTAAATGATTGTGCGTTGATAATTTAATGGTATTTTCTTAAACGCCTTCTTATTGAAAATATATAACAACACTTATAATCACAATAAGCACGAAGTACCTATCAAAATAGATATCTTTATTTTTTGTTTGTGAGAATACCCAAAATATAGGAAATAACGAACTGCTGATAAATGACGTTTTGGTGATCCGAACTGGAAAAGTGTCGAAGCTGAATATTTTTTTCTGTATAAATTCGTGCTAGAAAATAGACATTGAAAAAAGGAATCGTTTCAAGCTAGCGTAAAATTTTATTATTATTTTGTACAGAGTTTTTGTAGTTTTATATCTCTATCCATGTCTGATTACTTTTAGAGTGAAATCAGAAAAAAACTAGGTAATTAAATTAAAAGCGATTTTGGTTCTTCATTTGTTCTGACATAGTTTAAAAACTAAATAAAAAATTAAGCTAGAAAATTGCACTTTTCATTTTTCAAATCTGTATCAAAAACCGATTATATAATGAAAATACTTTCAAATTATATCGAAACTTTTAAATTTTTGTGATTTTTGTGGTTTTTGTGATTTTTGTGATTCAAAAAATAAAAACTGGTTACTTGGAATTCTGTTTAAAATTTGTTTTATGGTAATGTGCTGTCTTTTAAAGCTTTGTAAAATTAGTACAGCTAGAAAATTGAAATGTTGCGCGCAAATCGCTCGCCTTTGCATAAAAAGTTGTTCTATTGAAATCGCAACTCCTATACAAAACGCCGGATTAAGTTCCAACCGGACTGGAAAACCCGTGAGAACGACGGACCTGGCATCCGAAGGATGAATTTCACATGCAAAGCACAAAGTTTAGCAAAAATTTCATTAGAAACAAAAATAAGTGGGCGCATAACAAGGAGCCGCCACGTAGTCACCGAAGTTGTACAAAAAATTAGCAACGTATCCGTGGGAGCGTGTAGGCGCAAACACGCCCGTGGGATACTCGTCCCATAAGTCGCACAGTTTCCCGTTCCTGTGGCGCACATTTGCGCAACCCCGAATGTGTGGGGAACATGCTCCAATAATTTAACCAAATGTGCAAAATGGCTCATTATTATTCGTACACGGTCCTCGATGGGGCTCCGAGTTAGTCGTCGAAGTCGAATTGAGAAGTTTGGGCTCCCAGAAACCGCTCCACTCGGCAGCTCCTGCCGGCGGAGTATCATCTTTTGGGCAAACACATAAACTTCGTTGAAACGAATAAACAAATTTGCAGATTGGCTTGAGATGGCGTGCAAATCTATATGTGAAACAAAGCAATCACGATAAAAGGATACGCGAGCCTCTGTGCCGTACTAAGAGTTCAGGAGAACTCACAGGGCTCTGAGAGCCGGATGGAAGAACCCTTCTAATCCGATCCAGTGCTCCGTACTTGACTAGTCGGGCGAACCCGGCCTTAATCCCTGGGGGTTCACTAAATGCTGTGTTCATGCATAAATGCATGAGAGTCATAAATGTGCCGGGGAGCACAAACAGAGCTCCCAGCTCCTCGAAATCTTCCGACAAACGAGCTTGTTCTTGTTCCCTCAAGTTTGACTATCTAGAGTCTTTCGAGCGAACTCTGATTTTCGCCATCTCCATCGCCGGGTATCACTTCTGCGCCCGTCGCAGCCCCTACTCGTCCCAATCCATCCCAATCGCTTCTTCTCACAACATCCTCTTTGATATCGTTAGGAAGATTTTTGCCAAATTCTGGAGGGAAGGAGGGTCCTGGCGGGCCCTTCTAGGATCAGCATCCCTCCTCAACTTGATTGTATCCAGCGGGGATCTTCGGGCGATAAATAACAACTTTTCGGTGGATAAAAGTTAATTTAACGAGTTCCCACTCTGCCCGGGAGCTCCACCATCGGATCTTAGCAAATATGGTCCCGGGAACGAGGCGATTTCAGGGTCATTGTCGGCTATAAAAAAAGTTATGTGCGTTATGAAATTGTTTTCAGAATTATTCTCGTGTTCGCTCTGCCCGCTTTATGGTTCTGGATTGTCGAGGGATGAGACCGTTTAGGTCATCGGATATAGCAAATTGATTTTTATGGTTCGATTAGTTGGGATGCGTTAGGGTTTCGCAATTCATGTATTTTCTGTTTTATCACCAGTTTAACTTTGCTCTTGTAGTTGTCCTTCTGTCTATATTTTATATAAGAAATATTGCCGATCATCAAATTATTGCTATCCTATCAAACAAATGCACATTCCACACACAAGAGGTCAACATAGCAAAATGTTTGGTAAATCAAATCCACTAAATGCTGAACCATTTAACGATTTTTTGAACAACTCTAAAATTGCTTTTGCTTTATTCAACGGGACCATAAACTGGTTTACGACCAACAATAAACCATTGGCCAGTTTTGATGTGTTTCATAAAAAAGATCTTAGTTTTAAAAATGTGCCGGTTAATCGATTACAATTAAATAAAAGACAAGTTTTATGCATAGTCTTTATTTATTTTTAGATGTCTTCTTATTTTGAAATTAAAATAGACTATGTTAAATAAAAACTCCACTTAAGTGAAGTATCGAGCAAAGGCTAGTTACGAATATTACTAACTTGTTTCCGCTTGATCTGTTCAGCCCATCATGGATGAAACCTGAGTAATATCGTAGCAATGGCCAAAATAATATTGATCCGATTTTCCTGTAGATTTCAACAATTTTCTCTTTTAGCGACGGTGATAACTGTGGATAGTCGTGTTTCCTAAGCTTTTGTGCAGGTGTCCAAATTATGGAGGAGTCTTGGAATATCATATCATGAGCTATAAATGATATCATGAGCTATAAATAATATAATAATAATATACAATAACTTAAAAATTATGATCAAGGTAAAGAAAGAAAGTTGTGATGAGGAAACATATGCGTCGATACAGTTGTTAATTTGTAAGCAGCTGTGGAAGGACGTTGCGTGATGAATCCCAAGATAGTGAAGGAAACAGACAACAGATATCCTGACCAATTTAAAGAGGGGTCCACCTTCTAGGAGTGTCCAATATAGCAGTTCTTAGCATATTTTAATAAAGGCTTATATAGAAATATTCGCAACATGTTAGAATTGTTTCGTACATTTTGGAGTATTAGTTTTGAAAATCTCTCTATCAACAATTTTTGGTCTTTTAATTTTTAAGATTCAATGAATGTTAGTACAAGTAAAGAGGAGAATTATTCAAAGTTATTTAAAGAACGATTGAACAGTTCTTCCAAAAATTTGTACGGCGTAACCTCTAAAGTGTATTCCTTAAAATAAAAAGTAGATAAAGGAATCTTATAAAGGGTTATGCGTGAAGTTTGAATGTTATTTGTACTTTATATAATTTTATGTTTTATATTTAATATTTAATTAAATGTGTATTATCTTATTTTAGGATTTATTGAAACAATTTGTAAATTTGATCTTGCTTATGTAATAAAAATTCCAGGCTCGAGATTTGCGTCGGCATGTTATAAGCATCGGTGGTTCAGTGGTAGAATGCTCGCCTGCCACGCGGGCGGCCCGGGTTCGATTCCCGGCCGATGCAACACCTTGTTTTTTTTGCAAAACAAAAAGAAACAGTGTTCGTTATGGTTTTCATTAAAAATACTAATTAAAAGCCACATTTCGGATTTTTTTAAATGTTTTAGAAATTAGAAGGGGATGAGGCTCTGATAGCGATTTGAAAGCAAATATATCGTGATTCTAGGGTTAAAATCAAAAGGTCCGAAAACAAAGACACCCCACTCAACGGGGTAAATGAAAAGTGAATTTTTTTTGAGTACACTTTTCAGTCTATGGGAGGGAGTTCAAAAAGAATTTTTCGTCAGAAATCTACCAAATTTAATCTTAATAAGTACATAAATGAGAGAATGGGAAGGCTGTAAGCTACGGACGAGCGGACATGACGAAATTATAAGGGTTCGAATTTTCTGCCATTTGACTACGGAACCCCAAAAATGGCATCGGTTTTCTGTGTTAAAATCATCCCTTGCAAACAACAAAAATCAACAATACCTTAAAATTTTAGTCGAGAACCACCGGACCAGTCAAAATGACTATTTCAACACACGTGATAGAAAAAAATGCAATTTATTCTTCGGTAGTTTTAGTGTTAAATCTTAAACTAATTAAGTAAAGTAAATTTTTTCTTGATTATTCCGACGATCTGTTTTGAGAAAGAGTGTATTTTTAAATCAACGATTTTTTGGCAATGTGATAAAAACACGATTTTAAATAAAAAGTAGACAAAAAATGAAAATGTTAAAACTCCTGCAAAATCAAATAAATCTGAAAACTTAATAGAACGGAGCTGGCCCTGGTCTCTTTTGCATTTCAGGATTCGAAGTAAAAAATGGGTTTAATTTAATTGCGTAGTGGGTGGGACCCTCTTGGTGGAAGTGAATTTTTTGTAAAATTTCGTATAAAGTAAATTTATGCAGAAGTAATAAATTAATCCAAAACGAAGGCTGCATCGGCCGGGAATCGAACCCGGGCCGCCCGCGTGGCAGGCGAGCATTCTACCACTGAACCACCGATGCGTAGAGAAATCACTTTTCCCATAATGTCTAACGTCTTCTTTTGGATTTTCGCGTAATACGCACTTTTATGAAAGCATATTTTCATAGATTTTATCACGCTTAATACGATTCGTCTTCCCGCATAGTACGCAACCGGCGCCGTAATCTACACCTTATATCACGCTGCAACAGTAAACGATTTAAGGCGATATATATCTTCATTAGGTGGTAGTAAAATCGGATTCCAAACATTAAATTTCATTGAAAATATGGTTATTTTTAACGCACCAATTAAATCATCATAGCTTCAGTTATGTAATAATTTCGCACTGTTCATATGTACAACATGATTACATAACTTAATACAATATTATACTTTGTATTATTTTCGATCTTCCCGCATGAGAAGTTATTTTCGCGCGACCCCTTCAACGTCGTCTTAAGCGGGTTCTACTGTACTAAAGTTAGTTTAATTTACTCCAATATGTGAATTAATATTATATAAATTAGGCAATGTTTACCCAATAGAGGTAATATTTAAAATACACGGACTATTAGGACAAAATAGTAAAAACTTGCAACTCTTCCAATAAATCATCAGTCTGCTAATTCATACTGACCATGCAATCCGAGTTATATTTTTTTCAACGTTCGTTTTGGTTGTCGAGATGATGATCGGTCAAAAGAAGACGTTCGACCTAATTTGGAAAAATTTGAAGGTTGTGGTGTTAAAGTTACACTGTCTGATTCTAAAAACATCATTGAAGTCACCAATATGGTTTTTGAAGACGATCTGTTTGAATTAGTTTGTCATCAGTCAAACAGATATTAGAACCAAAATTTTGGAAAGCACGAAATTTCTAAAGCAATCAAATGGTCTCCTGGTACTCCAACAGATTTGAAAAAATGTTTAGAATTTATAGCGCTAATAGTGCTACAGGCCACTGGGTAAAGTCAGCCATAAAACCACTGGTCCGCAATGGGTTAATATTTACATTGAGAAACCATGTATTTTTAAAGTTTTTGTTGAAAATAAATGTTTTACGAATGATTTTTAACTACTAACAAATCATAACTAATTAAAAATATTTGACGCGAAAAAATACCTGGCCGCTGGGTACGGCTAGCAATAAAATGTCTGGTCTGCAATGTGGTAAGAATTTATATTTTCCATAAATTGTTTCCGATAAATCGCTATTTTTAAACTATTTTCTTTACGATAGATCGATATAACAAATATCAAACCACTTTTTAGATAAATTCATTCACTCTACAAAATTTATAGACACTGTTTGGGGTTAAATTTAATACGGAATTAATGGAAGTTCTTAGACTACTCCTATTACGACCATATTACTGTAGCTTTTATTTCTAAATATTTAATTTAGTTTACAGACCATGTTATGAATAGGGCTAGATTTAAATAATTTATAATTTATAGCTGCATTTATGTCTTTAAGAAAATTTCATTCAAAACTTTGAGAAATTATTTAATTTAAATTTTAAAAGAGTTCCAAGTTGTAACTTCTAAAAAAGAAATCCCGATCTCTATCTGACAATCCATTAAACGTTAACATAAATCCATAAATAAATAATAAATATATACTATTTTATACATATTCATTTACTTCAACAATTAATTTTTAAATGTTGGAAATTGTTGAACAATTTTGAGCCGCTCGAAAAAATCCAATGTACGTAATTTTATTACCATCCGTTGAGAAAGGGATCCTTCGTTGGTCCGCACATTTGTTTTTTTATATCGTATATAAACGCATATATGCACAATATACTTCTGCGTGGAGAATATTTTTGAGATCTACGTATGTATCTATTGAAAAAAATAAAATAGTAAAATTACCTAGGTACCTAGACTAACTGCCTGGCTAATAGAAAGCTCATTCTGAAATCAAAATGTTTGAAGTTTTTAGAACTTTTATATATCACTTTAACTATCGTAATTGATCTATTACTTACTATAATTATGCAAAACTTCATATGTCTATATTAAATATTTTATTAAACAAATACAGCAACAGCAAGACGAACCAGTAGTGAATCGTTAAGTTAAAAGTAGTACGTAACATAAAAGTAGAATTTAAGAGAAAAACGAAAAAGGCTAAAGTTTTTCAATTTCATTAAGGACAAAAACTAAAAAAATTAACTAATTAAAAAGGACTATGTTATGAAATTCGATAAGATTTGTGTATTTGGTTTTTATAGAAAGTTTTTAGAAATATGCAGAAATAGAAAGATTGATTTTTTGGTAGGCACAACATTAAACATTTTCAAATTACTCGTATATGAAGATCTTGATATGAATACATTAAAGTGCTTATATAAAGCAAGCATTTTAATTTAAAATTAAAATTTTTATTTTTCAAAATTATACGAAATATAATTTTTCAGGATTCTCTAGATCCCAGTAAATTGTTCTTAAAATCCCAATGTATAGAATGTATGTTTAAATTCCATGTATCGCATAGATATTGCTAGAAACTTATTGAAATTATAATACTATTAAGTGCAACATTCACGAAATAACACTACGATTAAGTTACCTTCACATTTACAACTCACTAAGTCTTATGTATAACAAATTCCCCATAGATTCCCTTTCTATAGGCAATTCCACAATGTGGCAATAAATAACATTCCCTAGCAATTAGACCGAGGAGGTAAAAAAATAAAAACCAACGAGTCCTAATTGCTCTCGTTTTCACCCCATCAGAATGTTCTTGAGTTCCGAAGGATCTCATCCAGCAGTACCCCAGTAAATGCCACACCACCGTCTCCACTCCCGTAGGATACGCCGGCCGACAGCAAAAACACGAACGAAAATAAAGAAGGAAAAGGGCATTAAAATGCCTGTCCGGAGTTCCCCTTTGCCGCACACGTTCCTGGCTGCATGAGGCTAACGCTACTCCCACAAGACCCAAAGGGAACGTGGCCGCCATCTTTAATGTGATTAATTAACAGGCCGTAGATTTCGAAGAGCTCCCAGCGAGGGCCGTTAAATACTTTTATAAACGGCTCACCCAGTGGTGTACTTATCCCCTCAAAGCAGTTGGCGGGGATGTCCTTAATTAAGGCACTGAAGGGCGTTTTAATTCATTTTATTTGGGCATTTAATCCCAGCTTATGTATTGGAAAAGGACTCCCCGGATGTAGGGCTCGCGTACCTACGTCCGATTGAACCAGGACACATCGGTGGATACAGGCATTGTGCTCTGGAAGCCACGCCGCACTTTCGGTAATGGGAAACCTTTAAAAGAGGGGGAAGGGCCACTATTGACAATTTTCTGGCTAGAACTGGTGAAAACTGCGGCATTGGGGTTTTGTGCAAGCAGGTCTTCATGTTCGTTAAAACAGATCCATTCTCCGGGTCTTAAGACGAAATTATTTAGTATGTGAAATTAATGGTAAGTCGAAGACATTAATTAACTAATTAAAAATAAAGCAATATTAAATTTTGTATACGGATATTTACACCACGGTTTTTAAATCAACATCAATTATTTTTAGAGGATGTTTTTTTTATGAGGAGTGGAATATCCCTCAATGATGGAAAAAAAATTAAAAATCAAAACTAAAACAAATTAACTATATTATAAAATTGTAAACTGTTGTATTTTTTTTATGCATTTCTTCTGGGTAGATTTTCTGAAAAGTTTAGCTCAATAATTAGTAAAAAACTATTGAACACAAATTCTAAGAGATCAGTAGACTTTCGCTCTAACTATTAATCTATATTTGAACAATCATGAAATCAATATTTTGCACCCACTCTAATTACTAGTTCTTCGAAAAATGCAATATAAAACCATTTCTTCAACTATTGCCAAAGATCATGCCATGTTTAGATGCATCCTCCCTGAAGTGAGGTGCCATTTCCTTTAAAACAAAAAGTTAAAAAGGGTTCAGTAGGCGATGGCACCTTGGCAGGAACTTAGATTTAGTTTGCAATGATCTATTAAAACGAAAACACGTAGAGGTCCGTGCTAGCACTACGCAGTAGGCTTTGGCGAGTGAATACGTCGTTCGTATATTTAAATTGCATGGCCTATTCTCCTCCTTTGCGTGAAGCTTTATGCATGCCTAAGCCTAAGGCTACGTAAACAAACATGCAGTATCGGAATGTGCACGGAAGAGAGTGAGTACGACCCTAAGGGGGTAATGTAAGTATATGAGTCCAGGTAAGACTCAGCTGCAAGTCTAGATGCTCCGAAGGGGACTATGTGCCCGTGTGGGGGCATCGAGTGATCTGCCGGGTGACCTCAGTGGTCTAGGAGATCTTCAGCGTTTGAGAAGGCTTGCGTAGTTCTGATCCCGCAACTCCTTTTTACTTGCATACGCAGACTTCCCTCATTAAGACTTGTTCTCATGTGCATTTTTTTATTACGTTCCAGAAACCGAAGACATGCAGGGGCGCGCCTTTGGCCATTATAACAAAGAGTTAACAGAGAAAATGAAAATAAATATTTCAAAAACATGTTCGTTTGAATAAGTCACTCTTTACATCGTCCTAGCAATAATGTAATTTTCTATTTCTACTTGTAATACGATTTGGTTCTTTCTACATCGACTGAAATCAATCACTGGATTTATTCATTAAAAGTATTCTGACCAACGTAAGTTATTTTTGAAGCTACAATTTTTAAGTATAGTTTTAATACCTTGCTTTTTGCGACAAAAATATAAAAGTAAAACTTTTTTATTGCCACTGTAGGATTAGATTTAGTGAGCAGTTTGATTAAATTCGCCTACACGCTTTGCATTCAACTAATGTAATAAAAAATATTACTTTATATAAACAGAAATAGAATGGATTTTAAAATTATGTATCAGCGCTTCCAGATTAAATAACCAATTTTATTTTAGTGTACAAGCCATGCAGCCAGATGAAGTGAGTGGACTATGGAAGTTCCAGGGCCTCCAAAAATGGTCTAAAACGAAAAAGATCAGAAAATCTGTGCACGTAGACTCGAATAAATGGAATTAAAAATTTTTTGTTCAAGTTATGGTCACTTAAATAAAACAAAAAAGTAAAGTTTTTCACCAAAAATTAGTAGTTTTTTCTTTATAAAAAAGAATGTATTCAATATTTGTTTGTTATTCCAGTCTAAGATGTTACAAAAACGTTTCCGAAAAATTTAAGTCCTTATTTATGTTAATCGCATGACTTGGGACTTGTACAGAACTTCTACCATCTTGAAAAAGTAGTTTCAAGAAAAACACGTTTAAAGTTTCTGGCGAGGGCTTGCGAATATCCGGCGACGCGGCAAGGCCTAGTTAACGTACTCCAATCAAGGCTTCTACACTCACATCTAGTCGGCTATCCCGGAACCGTTCTTGTACACAAACTGGCCCGTCTTTGGAGCTTCTGTAGCACGTTTTTCGCTACCTTATAATTCAGTCAATTTCACGAATTTTGACTACGTATTTTTAAGACTTTTTAAATATGTAAAAAGAAACAAAATAGACTTTTTTAACCCTAAAAAGTAGAAGCCTTCTTAAGGAGAACAGCTTTGTCAAAAGTTAGATCGTTAGTGACCAATTTCTACGATTAAATGTAATAAAACTTGACTGTAGATTTAAACGTTAAGAAGATTTTATCAACTTATTTCTTGAAGTTTGTTATAATATTTTACCAATAATTTACATACGTGTATGCCGGAGAGCAACGCACGTTTGGGGTAGATGCTTTAAAATTAATTAAACTCATTGTCAATGAAGTGGTTTGAACCCCTATCCACTTGTTTCAAAATCCTGCTATACATAGCACATCGGTACTTGTATTAAATTTAATACGGGGGGATGTAGCTCAGATGGTAGAGCGCTCGCTTAGCATGTGAGAGGTACCGGGATCGATGCCCGGCATCTCCAATGGTCGACTTTTACGGGGACCTCAGATTTTTTATTGTACAACTCAAACTCCTCCGTTGGATGTAAAAATGAAAATAAAAAATAAAATGTGCGTAGAAATAAATACTTAAAATTCTTTTAAAATCGACAAAGAACAAAATTGAATTTGGAGATGCCGGGCATCGATCCCGGTACCTCTCACATGCTAAGCGAGCGCTCTACCATCTGAGCTACATCCCCCCGCAGCAACCTCTCCAGGACAACCTTCAGCCAATGTGAAATTTTTCCATAGGCGTGCTCCACATCCAACTCACCTTTCGGTTTTTATAGCCCAGTGGTCAAACAAGACCAAGCGTAAAACCGGCTGAGCATTGCAAGGTAGATATCAACCAGCTGCGGAGGCCAAATGTGGTGGGAATAATAACGAATACGTTTCCAGATCTGCCATTGTAAATATTTTAACAAATTCCTGAAACCGTGATAAGATGCGGAGCACATTTTTCATCCAGTTACATCAAACATGACCCAACAGCACGTCACAGTAATCTTTATTAAACAACATAAAATCTTCGCAGAATTAACTTAAAATTTCGAACATTCTTTTCAGTTGTAACGCCTGTACTGGACGGAGTATAAATCATATGCTCGAATAGCCAGCTAATTTCGTTAGACGGTGAAAATAGCCAGGGGTTCGCTAGCTCTAAATCGGATTTGGGATTTGCACTTTTAACAATCGAAACAATAAAAAATTCACCTTCGGTGCCATCAGCGGTTGATGAAACCCACCGGAGCGAGTAATTCGGCACAGGAGTGACGACAGCTTCGAAACGAATTCCTGAATTACCCTTGGGTACCCCCGGTATCCCAGGCAAAATGCGGAATGTGAAATGAACACGTATAAGCGGGTAATCCCCTGCAGGTATGGCCTGTATGGTGTTTCATGCTCACCTAGCACTCGTATATAGTCTACATTAGGAAAACGAACCAAAAAAGGAAAACAGAAAAAAGAAATATGCATGAGCGCCTGTGAAATCAAGACCAAATGGAAAACAGTTCTAGTTCTGTCGTCTATGCACGACTGCATTCTGGTTGCTACTGCAAGAGCATGTTTCCATCTTCCATCTACCCCTAAAGCGACCACTTCATAATTTGGACCAAACATAACCTCCCACATACTGTCCGAAATCTCAAGCAATTTATTGAGTTTGTTATTCGTCTCCAGGAGGCAGACATCGCTCACTTGAATCAAGCCTATGCTGTAATTACTGCAGCATAGTCTACATAAGACAGAGCATAAGACCTGATGCATTTAACCGCACTTGTGACATCAATGAAGTCACTGCCAACCCAAATCTAATTAATTGCCGACGACTCCGAAGCAAGGCGTCCTTTGTCCTTTGCAATCAGACTCACATCAGACCAAGATGACCACTAGCCAACAGCCGGACTCCTTATTGATTTTCGCACACTCCGGTCAGACTCTTAGCAATGGTCTGGGCCTGGACATGGGCCCTGGGCACAAGTCTCTGTCTAGGCACAGTGGGACCGAAAAAATGTTATACTGAAAAAGTTATTACTTGTCGAAAACTGTAATTTAAATAAATGATTTGTTAAGGAAGTATAAACTTTTGTTTAACAAATAAATCATATAATTTAAGTAATTGTTCGCACTTCATGCAGACTAGTCTGTTTTTGTTTTAAACTCTAATTCCATACTATAAGACCTCGATTTGATTGTATTGAATTTAACTCTAAATGGTGTCTATAAATTTATAGGTATACTTAACATGGAATTTTTTATGAGTAAACATTTTTAGAATACGGCAGTAGCACCACTAAGGCAAAAGGGAGTTGACCCACGCGTCTGGGGTTCCGTATTACTAGTTCTATTATCTACCTTCGAAACTATGAGCAGAAAATCTATAAACACGATCCATAGACATCTCCAATATTAGTTAAGATCTTAAAATCATAGCTGTGTTAGTCTCGGAAATGGGGAACAGCGCGGAATTTTATATATGTTTATCTTCTATAATATTTCGAATAGCTCACAACATGAAATTCTTAGAAAATGGTTTTGAGATCCTTAAGGCACCCTATTCACTTTTTGCAAGATATTTAATTTTAGGAACCACTGTGCCCAAAGAACTCTAAGACCCTCATATGGATTGAATCTCAACACCGGCCCACAAAGCCGTTGCTCTGTTCCTGGGAGTCCTGCGGTAGAAGATCTGCCCTTGCTCCTTCATTTCCTGTATTTTCTGTTCCCAGTGCCGGATTTCGGGGTCTAGGAAAATGCTGAGCCTATCACATGAGTCGGCAGCTCTAATCGGCAAATCATATACACAAACACAGCAGAAACAACAGGGAGCAGGCGACCATGGTGCCCCCGGGTACGGGGACCGGAGCTGCGCTCTGATGAGCACTTACCTCCGCTGCCAGCAAAGAATGAGCTTAAATGCTGCTAATTGACTCAATTAGAGCTGCTTGTTTTCCCTTAATTAAATTAGGGATGTATTTATTCAGCTAAAATGATTTCCAGACAGGATTACCGGGACGCCTTCCGTTCCACTTGCGACCCCGAACCGACAAATCCAACTGACTCTGAGCCCCGAACTATAAGGAATTGCATAATTTTGATTTTTGCAAATTCCATTGTTAATCCTGTGCTGATTTTAGCACGTACGCCATCCTGTGTTGGCGTACGGCGCGAGGTGTGGTGACGTCAAGAGGATTCCTGTTTCCAAGAAATTTCTTAATTAAAATAGTCGGAGACGTCGGGGGAATCGAAAGTTCGTATTGTTTCCGAGATCGTTAGGTCTTAATTTGTATATACCAAAAATAACTTGAATGAAGATTTCTCGCGAAGAAGAAAAATAGACATTTTATAGTCATAATTACAGAGTTTATGATATCATCTTTTATTTGGACGTATAATACACACAAGTAAAAATAAATTTCATGTTTGCATTTTATATGAAACAAAATCTAATTATATTAATAGCATAATAATGTCATTACATATCGCTTTCTACACAGTGGAGATAGGTGTAAATCGATTCAAGTTTTCTCCAAGAAATAGCTTTTAGAGAAAAAGTTCTAATCACCTGGTTCAATTAGGTCTGTTTTTACTTATAATTCCGTGTTCCAGGTTCACACATTGAGGATTAGCTGTTACCTTTCAGGCTTTCATCCTCAACTAAATTGTCTATCGCACGCACTCTCTTTGCGAGTCCAGTTCAATGCTTAAGTAAAGTAAGTGTGTATGAAGTGAGGACGATTTGCTGCCGCGACTGGTCGTTATTGATTTGAAAATACGTCTTTGATCGTGATATTCACTTTCCCTTGCTCAGACCTCAGACCCTTGTATGAGTTACAAGAAAGGTTCGGACTATAGCATTTTACTTGCTTGCCTTCCACTGATAAATTATGACCACTAGATGTGAAACTTGTCGAAAATCCATAAAACGCATTCATTAATGAGTCTGTACTTGGTGAAATATTTTCTGAAACCGCTATATCGTTAGTTACTGAAGTGGGTTAGTGAGCTCGAAAACTGATCTATCCTCTACTCAAAGTCGTACTACCTAGTGAAATACTGTCTTCATCTAGACTTTGGAAAAATCTGCTAATTGAGCCATTATAACTATATTCAACTTTTCCTTCGTACGAATTCTTGATCTTCTAAGGGAACCGTATCGGGTAAAATATAGATTCAAGCATTATTTGAGCAAGCCTTGGTTTGAATTCTCTGTAATCGGATGGGCAGTTCGCTAAAGCTACTACAGTTACTTTAGTAACTGATTTAATCTGCGATTTTACCCATCAACAGAGCTAACGAATTTCGTTTAGTGTGCTAATCTCGAATGTACAAAAGTTACTTCTGAATCTGTAAAACAGCCGGTGACTTGGACATAAATTTGAAACGTTATTTATTATTTTGTTAATACCATTAACAAAACCAGATACAAAAAAAAGAAAGGAATTATCTCGACATACATAAATGGAAGTAGCAATCTAGCAAGTAATCTTAGCAGAGATTGCAGACGTTTCTTCTGCATTGCGCCATATTTAGCAATTTTCGTGATCTTGTGATCTCGTATCTTTTTGAAAATGTCCACAGTTTTACGTACGCCTGGCTCTGTTTCCTTAGATATTCCTCGATGAATTACGTCCTTTCTTTATTTTTCCGATTTCATGTCTTGACATTCTTCTCAGATGTGAGAATTAACACTTTTTGTAAATTAAACTTCTTGACTAAATAGATTAATACTGAACTTGGAACTTCGGAAGGAAAGCCAAAATATTTGCGGACATTTAGAATAACTATTTAGAAAAAACATCAGGAAATTTCTAGAGTATTGTAATTTTAACGAAAACTAAATACAAAATAATGTGACATGGTATTAAATTTATTTCAACTGATCCGTTGAAAGGGAGTTTTCGATTGTAAGTGAACTCAATAATTTTGGAATGTTAACATAACAAGCAAATGGACAGCGTAACGCAAAGATAAAAGCCTATAGCCTGTATTTTAAAACTCTATAGCTTTCCTACGTAAAGAATACAAGCAGACAAACATCTCTGGATCATGTCCAACTGGAACACCAAAGCTACAGATTTGTAAAATTTTATGTTAATCGGTTTAAATACGATCGTGATAAATACGAATAATTTTTCTTCTTTGTATAGTCTTCAGAATTACTCAAAAATATTAATATATAATTATGAAATAACAAAAGAAGTAATTCATTTCGTCTTTTTCCTCTAATATGACTTATTTTTCTTTCGAAAAGATTTTGAGAAATCGATTTTTAGTATATAAATTATTCCAAAAAAATTGACATTAACTATTTTCTTTATCTTCGCTAAAATTATAATTGCGAAAATATTTAGTTGTTTATTTGTTTGCTGTCTAAAGACGATTCAACTACCAAACCGATCGTTTTGGAATTTGGCGTGATCTACAAGACAAGTGACCTGAGAAATGAGAAAAGGTTACGTTATAAGTGAAGTCGTAGGCATCAGCCTATGTCTTCATAAACACGACTTTTGAAATTAGATTTTAGAAATAAAAAGGACGGAAGAGAGACGTTTATTTACTGACGTTATGTAGATAATCATGGTTTCTATCATCCATCATAACCTGCTCGCATTAGTCGCATGCAAACAGAACGAATCGCAGCTCGTTTAGGAATTTCAACGTGATTATCCCAGCTGAACGATTGCTCTAAAAAGTTCACAACTCCCGGAAAATGGGGCCCTGGTTCCACAACGTCAAACGTATCCCGCCCGCCACCCCGAAAAGTGCTGCAGAGCAATTAAAATCGGAAAATTACCTAAATTGCTGCGACTATTTGCGCCAACATCAAACAAATTTAATTCTGACGAAAATTTGACAAAATTTTAAATCACAGCGGAGCACGTCCACTGCTTTGGAGCTAATTTCGAGCTTCCGACATATCCCAACGAGCATTTGAGTCCAATCCGCGGCTCTATTCCCCCGCCGACGACCACTCGCCCAGTCCTGGAGTCCCGTGAGCAACGAACGA
Source organism: Proctacanthus coquilletti (assembly GCA_001932985.1). Lineage (NCBI taxonomy): Eukaryota > Metazoa > Arthropoda > Insecta > Diptera > Asilidae > Proctacanthus > Proctacanthus coquilletti. The sequence continues at coordinate 10,757 of MNCL01000187.1, read as the reverse complement.
TTCTTGCACCGATCCCCCTCGGGGGAATCTGTTAATTAGTCTCACTTAGAAAATAAACTGCAGTAATTAAACGTATCATCCGAAGGGAACATAAAAACGGGAATGGCTCCTCTGGAATTCTAATTACGAAACAACCGGCTGCCACTTCCTCCCCACTCGGAATACTAGTGCCTGGATTGGTGGGCCACACCGTGTCCCTCACCCCTACCCCTCTCCCTCTTCATTTTTCATCGTCACTCTAAGCGATCCCCATTTTCTCTAATTGCCTCAATTATTGTTCCCCTGCTTAGGGCGCATCATGGCTCTTGACTCCGCCCACTTCGACGACCAGCACCACCTCCGAAGGATGGTAAATGGTTGCTCATGGTGCTGGTTTTCAACGCGCCGACGCGCGCGTCGCGAGTCTTCCGACTGTGGCCGGGAATAGTGGGAGCTCTGATTTTTATTGGACTCGCTTGCCGGAGCCCGGAGCCTCCTGTGTTCTGCCAGCGCTCTCCGGGAGAGTCGGCCGAATGGCGCGGGGGCCGCTAGGAGCACATGAAAGCGGCTAAATGGAGCCCCAGATGAGGATTAAATTGATTAGTAATGAAATTTCCCACTTTTCCAGACACATTTCATATGGCATGACACTCATCTGCACGATAACAACTCTTCAGTGTTTGCCACCGGTGAAAAGTTTTTTTCCGAATTGTGGCCCCTCCCCGGGCGCCCTTCACCGACGCGTCACTTCCCGCGTTCCAACGTCAACGACAGTCAATTTTACAGGATGCCCGGGACAAGTTCTTAAGCTGATTAGCGCTGAATTCGTAACGACGTTATAATTCTGTAGTACCCTCTGTACCCACTTCGCTTTGCGTTCTGGGTTAATTTCGACATGAATTTCGGGAAGGTCGTCTACCGCAGGCACAACACGGAAAAGTGCCGCTTGGAGGTTTAGTAGACTTGAACGTTTTAAATACGACGAATTTTATAAAATCCAAAACACTTCTCCCGAAATGTTCTGTTCATTAGCACGTAGTGTTGTATTGACACAAAGGTAACGAGCGTACGCTTAAAAGGGGAATTGTTTTTTTATATAGAGTAATCTTAAATCTCACCCTCACTCTGTTTCTTGTTCTATAGCATCAACGAATGCCTCTTAACCTTAGAAAATGATGCCAATAGAACTTATGCTGGAATTTTTCATGTCTTACCATAGAAAAAAAAGAACCCTAACAGAAATAACGCAAAGAAAAATTCATTAAATCTCGCGTCCTAATTTGTAATTTATCATTGAATGTAATGATCTGAGATACTGTAGTATTACTTTTTATAATGAGACCTTTTATAATGTAGTATTACTTTTTATAACGTGTATTTTATTCTAGTTAAAATAGTTTTTTCAACGTTGTTTTTAACGATTTTATTTGAACTTTCCCAAATCCAAATATGTAGAAGTGTATTCATGGTTGTTATAGTTTGAATTTTCAATAGCATTTTTTATTCTCAGTCAATTAAAAAAAAAGAAAAACATAATTTAACTTATAAGTAAATCAGATTGCCATGAAGTGTATAAAGATTTACAACTTTTTTGAATGAATTTCCAAAGAGAATTTTTATGTCTTATAAAGCAATAAAAAGAAGTGCTTTGCATGATTCAAAGATACTTTCGTTTGTGCTAATTAAATAATTATTTATTTTCATCTTGATTAATTGATGAGGCCCTAAAAACTTCCTGTGTTCAGTTTCAGATATTTTATAAAAATCTGTTTAGTAACCTCTCGATTGGGAAAGAAAAGAAAAAAACTTTTAAATGATCTTATGGATTTCAAAAAGATCCAACTCCAAGTCACTCCTTTTTCAAAGTGGATGCTTATTCAAAAGTTTGCAATATCAAAAAATATAATAGAAGATTTCTGTTGATTTATATGAATCCCTTGGCAATTTCTTCTTACACTTGTAGTTAAGAAAAGGATTCGTATGAAAATTTAATTCTCGAAAAAACAAAGAAAAACGAAAAATGGATTTTAAATATGTTTACTAATATTAACAATTATAAATAAATTACAAGTACCACATTCCTGCAAATTAATGTAGCACTGAATCAGAATTAGAAGAAATCACGTTTATTTTTCTTCTTTTAAACTTGGATTTCTGAAATTACACATATTTCTGAAATACACAATTAAATTATTAATTAAAAGGAAATAAATTCTAAAAAAATAAAAAACTTGTTTATTTTTAAACATGTGCACAAAATATATATTTTTTTTAAATAGAGAAAATTCTCTTTTACTAATCATGTGAACATATTTAGAAAGCTATGCAATTAACCACTGATAGACTAATTATAATAGAATCCCTGAAAAACACTAAATATTATATAAAATGGCTCTTAACTAAAAAAAAAAAACAAATTTATCTGTAGAATTAAAGAGCTGTTTCGAAATCAACACAGTCCTGTCGTCTTGGACACATTAACCAAAAAGAACCAAAATATAAGACAAAGGATTGAAACATCGTCCGAATAAGGGCTAAGTAAAATTAATATAAGAAGTTTTAAATCTTAATTGTTTAACTTTATATCCTGAAAGGGTTCATTCAGTTTTAATACCTACTTAATACCTCTCTATTAAAAGTTCATAAAATTTAAATAAGCTAGCCCTTCGGAGTAGCTAGCACAAGGCCTGATGATCAACTGTGGGCTAATTTTCAGTTTAAACTTAATCAATGAGTCGCAGTAATCCCTGACTCTTTGGCCCTATGACACCTCCTTACCCACAGGAACACTTGCAGCGGAAAACTCGCCTGCAGGTTCCTGGCTGCAGGACGGATGGCGACCCTTGTTTATTCCCATATGTCGCAGATTTTCCAGTGAATGGTTGGCCATTACAAGCCAATAACTTAAATTGATTCCCTCGTCGAGTCGCATCTCCGGCCGGGCACGTTCTCCCTATAGTGATAACCATTTCCTCCTCAAGATACCCCCGCATCGTAATCACTTTCACTTGTTACCCGTTTCCAGCAATTTCACGCTATTCTGTGCCGCCCCTACCCTGCGCATTCTTGATTTATGGCTGCGGTGTACTTTTGCGAAAAGAACCCCTTCCCTTGCGGCCAATATGCAAAATGTTCTCAATTACAACTTTTTAGCGAATAATTGGTAACATTTTATTTGATGGAAAGATTTGCGTTCGGTGGCGGTGCCCCTGCTCCCGAAGAGCCGCCATCTGTTCCATCGGGATATTGGAACCAACTGTCTCGGTTTAAAAAACTCCATTTATATGCATGCATATGATGGCCAGGTTTTAAAAACGCGAAATTAGCAACAGACCATTTATGCAAATAAAATTTATCCAAATTGGCGCAATTTTCGCCTGCTTCCTTTCTGTCGAATGCTATTGAAGTTAAAATAAAAATGGGGGGAAGAACAGCAGGGATCTGCTTGATGCTGCGGAGGATCCAATTACGCCAGTGAGACCCTGTCATTAATTTCCGTCATTCCCAGTGGGTAGTTCAAAAATTATTTTGCAGCTGCCATAAAGCGCCCTGGAAAAGTTTTAAGTGGACAGAAAGTTCCATCAACAGCAACATTACACAAATGGACGACAAGAGCGAAATGGTCTCTCTACACGACGAAGTTAGAAGTCGAACGAACTCCAGGAGGGGCGGGGAACAGTGGGGGATGATTCTGCAGTTTATAGAGTACTTTAACAGTGGACAGTTTCGATCTAAATGTATATAAAAATATAACACTAATTCTGAGGTTAACTAAGTGGAACTGCTGATTTCCTGTATTATATGAACTTCTATTATTTATCCTGATTCACACCAGCGTAATCCGTAAGATAAATTTTAATTTTAAAATGGAATAACTAATTTTTTTTCTTTCTTTTTGGTTATTTTTCCTGATTTCCAGCTGTGAATTAATTTGTAATTAATTTTCAAAACATCTAATAATTTTAATAATCACAAATAAACAAGAAATTTGAAAAATTTATTTAGAATTAAAATTAGAATTCTAAATAGTTTAATGACTTTGGAGCCACCCTGTACGATTTAAAAGCCAGTGTTTCGAAATTGGCAGCTTTAATATTCCTTGGAAGAATCGCTAGGACGCAGGTACTTAGCTGCAAACATTCGATTTATTTTTTATGGTTTCTTGACAAACCTTCGTCTGCTCTGCCGTTGATCAATTTTCTCTTCGGCTTCAGCAAATTTCTACTCGTACGCGTTTTCTATCTTTTTACATTCGTTTAGACTGTTTACGAAACAATTTTTTTTTTATTAATTAGTTCATTTAATTGACTATTAAGTAGATTTGTCGCCATCAATTAGTGATTTTTTTTTTCTACAATTTTCGTAGTATAAAGGATTAATTCTTAATTAATTAAAACTAAAACTAATTAATTAAAACTAAATCAATTTCTCTAATATCACAAATTTCAGGACAATTGAGCACGTAATTTCACGATTCCACGACAGCACTCAACGTTTCGGGAACAACCGGCGGCGGGATCCCCGGTGTCTCTAGCGCTGATTGATTCGACGGTGGCAGCGGGTGCGCTCCTCGGATTTAATGGCGCGTAATGAATAAGCCATTGCCACCGGTCCCGGTGCAAATTAGCGAATTACGCGAGCGAATGCGTCGGCAGTGCGGGCGCGGGGGTACATGTGAATTATGTGATTATCGGCGATGCGATAACTTCTGCATTAAATTAATGGGCTCTAGTGCGTCACATCGCGGCCTATGGGGCTTGTGGAACATTTCCGACGTATTCCATTAGAGACCCTTTGGGTTCGTTTGCAACTGCAGCAAAACCTTTTCGAAGGTTTATGAATTTAATTCGAGTTAAGATCTTTGTTTGAAATCGTCGCTTGTCGTTTGTCTATTATTATTCTTTTATTTTATTGTCTTTTATTATTATTTCATTAGGGAGGACACCCCCACTCCCCACTGCAAGTATATTTAAAGCAGGCATGCAAAAGTTTAGTGTTATCAAAGTTGTTCATATCTTGCATTATTCTAATATTTCAATGTTTTTCGAAAAACTTTAGATTAGACGGCGGCCGGAATTAGATTTCGAAGCCTTAAAAATATTTTAGCGATATTCACTTTAAAACTTTTTAATTCTGAACCTAAATCCTCTTCATTTTATTTTAAATATCTATTTAATGTAAAGTAGTAGTAATAATATCATTAGATTTAATTGAAACGCGTAATTTTTTTGAAGGAATTAACAAAATAATTAATAACATTTTTAAAATTTGTATGTTTATTTAGTTGAGTTGGGTTTTAATTACACTTCTTATTTGTTCACATTTTCATTAAGTATACTATCGATTTTGCATATTATGAGTAAAATTAATTGCTGCTGTAAAAAATACGAAACACAAGAAATTTTTTAAAGTGAAGGGCACATTTTAATAAACGAGTAAATTCCACCAATGTTTCAGAGTTGTACAACACGTTTCTACAAATTACGCAGGACGTCTCGGTTTCAAGTACAGGTTAAAAGGAAAACTAGCCCACAGTAGGCAGGCTAACCCTTTGCGATCGGTGCCGGCGTATTTCAAATTTGTCCTCAAATCGGTGTCGCCACTATGGCGGCATTGACTGAGAAATCCGCTGATCGCAAAGGGCTAAAGCTCGACCAATAGCATTATTTACAAGAGCCTAGTGTTTGAAATTATTTCACATTCTTAAAAAAGGGTTGAATCAGAGGAACTGGTGCAAAATCGCCAGCACAACATTTGGCACGATTTCTCTGTCTGTCAAAGGTCCTCAGACACCATTTAAGCTAGAAAGTTGATTTTGGTATAGTCCTAGATACTAGCGGTCCAATTGTGGGCCTTAGGGACAAAGAGTTTAATTTCGGTGGGGACGGTTTTGGGGGAAGTTTTTCTCATTTTAAAGGCCTAGCAAATAAAAGCCTTTTAAAGGGCGAATTCAGAAATCAATAACTTGTTGTTTCAATTAAACTTTCCTAAGCACTTTTCTCATTTCTTAAATTCGTTGTCTCCGTTGTCGTTCATTTTTGGTATATAAAAAAAGTTTGTTAAGAAATTTTGCTTTGCGGTTTTTAACTATTTGCTTAAAATAAATGGAGACGATTTTGTTACGAATGAAAAGCATAAATTCTCATTTCTTATGCGGGTTTAATTCGCACTGCACCCGTGCATTTTCATTTAGTGTTTGTTTTAATTGAAAAAGAAAAAAGAAAATGAATAAAAATATAATTTTCTTTTCTATCATAAAATAATGCTTCCCGCTCATATACCATATTTGACATCAAAGTTTAATCAGGGGATGTAGCTCAGATGGTAGAGCGCTCGCTTAGCATGTGAGAGGTACCGGGATCGATGCCCGGCATCTCCAACCGTTGATTCTTTTTCCATTGTTCGCCATTTTTTATTTAGTCTTACTCATTCACTAAAGATTTTTTTCAAAGTATCAGGAATGTAAAATTTTGCACTTTTAAGGCACCCACACTTTTTCAATTATTAATTAAATAAAATAAATAAACACAATTATAATAAGACAGCAATTTAGCGAAGGCGCACACCGTTTCCGAGTAAAGGCCTGGTGTAGGGATTCTTTATGGGATATGAAACCCCACCTCCCTCCCTGCACGATCCTCTTTTATAGCTCTTGCTCTGAGAAACTTGTCATCGCACAGTGGAATTCGGGAGGACTGTCAAGATTTCACAACCGATTTGTTACAGGAGTTATCGCAAAATTCGCACAGATTGTTTGTAGAAGTAGCTAGAAAAAAGAAACCGCAACGGTATGAATTGGTTTTCCGGGTCAATCGCTGAGGCTGTGACACTGTCCAAGGCGAAAAATGCAATTTTCGTTGTTTACGTCGAGGGTGAGTGAAACATTTCCGGGCCAAAAAAATACACGTCACTCTTTCCTACGTGAATTTATTTCAGGAAAAGATGAACTGTCAGAAAAACTGCGGGGATTCATAAACGATGAAAAGATTAAATGCAAACTTGAGACCGATTGTTTCGTTGCAGTCCGAGTGGAAGGAGGCAGCGAGGCTTACATGCAGTTTGCACAGATCTGTAAGTACGACGTCGTCTTTCGGGGCTGAGTTCACGGAGATAGAAAACAAGAAAGAAACCTATTGATCCTATTCATCGATTTTTGACGTTGCAGTTGAGGGCATTAATAATTCAAACAGAATAAAATCATGTAGGCACTCCTTCAAGAGGAGCGTCATCGGTATTGATTTACGGTTTTATTGTCCTCAAAAATGGTTTGATTTTAGTGCCTACTAGGCTGTAAATCATCCATGGGCTTCTAATTAAATAAATTCTGTAGTGCATTAGATCATCTCTAGCAAACCTAGGCACTTTTTTAAGCTTTAAAAATTCTCTCAAAAGCATAGAATTCCTCAGTCAGATTTATCCATAATTTTATGATGCATGGAATTATCCAGTAACGAGCTCGTCGGGAGCATTCATTAAATTATTGATTCTAAATGTGTAGTATTAGAAGATTATAGATGTTAATCCATCTATGGGAATAGAAACACAAAATGTCCAATGTTAAGCGAAAGATGTGAAGAACTAAGTCAAGAACAGTTCAGATTTAGACGGAAGATTTGATAGGGAAGCTAGAAAATCTCTGCAGCAGGGGAACCGCGGGAAGATTTCAGTCAGAACAATACAATCGAAGCCATTAGCAATAAAACATTAATAATGTGAGAGTTTCAAATTTTGATTTGTATTTATAACAAACGCTTTCATTTTATTTTGTGGATTTAAGAAGATGTTATCCTGCAGAAATGTATTCACTATCTAGAGTAAAAATGGACCGGAGGCCATTTGGGTTCTTACTTTTTAAAGCATTTGGTAAGCGAAATGCACTGCACACGGCGCGTTGTTTAATTTTAAATATAAATTGCGCTTTCGCAATATCATAGCTAAATAAGACCTATTGTTTTTGGGTCGTGAGTTTATACTAAAGACCGTAGAATATAAGTGTTTTTTTTTCAATTTTTCTACGCTTTGGGATTTAAGGATGTGTTATTTTTTTCATTGTAAAAAATGTAGATGTATACCATATTAAATTTCTTTTGTGCTAATGAAAAATAAGCGTATATATAAGCAATTCAAAAGTTAGATAATACATAAGATTTATCACCTGGCTGCAACATGGACTAAAACCATTCAATATTAAAATTGATTAATTTTAAAGAGTACAAGAATTCTAAGTAAACCACTACTTTGCAGATCAGCTGGTTCCTCTCCCTTCCTTGTTTTTTATTGGGAAGAATGGAACACCCATTGAAATTGCTACAGGTGTGATCAAATCGGTGGACGAGCTGAACAGCAAAATTGATAGAGTCCTTTCTGTAGCAGGATTAAAAATCGAAGAGAAAAAATTGGCAGGTTCTGATAATTCTGTTATCCCAGCACCTGCAAATGCTTCAGCGGATCTTATTTCAAGTAAGGCATTCGAAACGAATAGAATACATCCAACTAGTTTTATGTTTTTTCCTCATATGAAATAAAAAGGTGAGAAAGAAGCGTCGTCTGCTAATTCTACTGTAGTATGCGAGGGAGAAGTGTGTTATCGAAAGGTCGACACAAAAGATGAGCCAGAGGTAACAGCAGAAGATGAAACCCCCAAATCGCCTGAAGAAACTGCAACACAGACCGCAGAGAAAGCTACGGAGCAAGCAGAGCCTAAAACGGAATCCAGGGATGAAACAACAGAGAACGTAGAATGCGCAAAACAACTATTAGAAGAGAAACGCAAGGAAAAGGAAGCTGAAGAAGCCCGTTTGGAACGTGAAAGGGAGCTTCGAAGACGCAAGGAGGGACAGGAGATGCAAACTTTAAAAAAGTGGCAGCAGGAACATGAGCTGAAGGAATTAAAGGTAATTTGAATTTCTAGCAATGACAAATTGTAATTCTTGTGCAACTGTCACCATCAGGACAATATCCGTAAAGAGAAACTAGAAGAACAAGCAGCTCGTCAGAGGATTCTAGAGCAAATAGCCAGTGATAAAGCTGAGCGGGCCCAGAGGTTTGGTCAGGTTTCACCGCAAAAACCGGAACAGTCTCCTGCTCCAAAGCAGCAATCACCAGCGCCAAAGTCTAGTCATGAAAGTTTCGATTCGTCACGAATTCAATTTAAGAAACCAGACGGAGAGTCAGAGATGCACACGTTCAAGATTTCAGACACCTTCCAAACAGTGAGAAGCTACGTTAAAAACACCTTGCTCCGAGGTACTAGCATTCGAGAGTTTTCTTTAGCGACCGCATTCCCAAGGAAGGAATTCACAGTTGAAGATGACGAGAAGACTCTTGGTGAACTGTGCCTATGTCCGACCGCTGTTCTGCTTGTGATTACCCGAAATAATACTGGACCAGCTGCTGTTGTCGCTAGATCTGGAGGAGTAGTCAATATCTTCAATTCGATTTTCTGGGGCATCTTGTCGCCGCTCTTTGCGGCTGTGAACTACATAAAAACCTTTTTTGGCGGTAGAAGACCCCCAGCTGCTACTACATCAGGAGCCCAAAAACGGGCACATGATAACACCGTTGATCACCAAGAATTGTAGATGCAAAAATTATTGTAAACAGCTTTGTCTTATTCGATTCATTTCTAGAGCAAAACAGCGCAATTTGGACAGGTTTTCGGGCAATGGAGTGATTAACGATTTTCCGACTACATCGAACGACCAGAATTCTGGAGGGAAATCGGTTCCGTACCGTAGACTTGGGGGTTCAAACGTTCACAGACTTCGGGACCACCAGGACTCAGATGACGAGAATAACACGTGGAATGGAAATTCAACACAACAGCAGTGAACGGGTGATCTTCTAATGTCTACTTCTTAATTTTGTTATAAGGCAAAATGCTGACTATTTTTGTTGTATTTTCTTTAAAAATTTCTTGCACCGACGATCCAGATTTATTTGATAGCCTTTGGAATGGATGCGACTCAATCGATTTGAGATATAAATATAGAAAACTGCTTTAAATTCAAACTTATGCTGATTGTTTAATTTAGGATTATACCTTGATCACGAGTGGTTACGTTCGTGCGAAAGTATTTAAAAGATATCGTAGGAATCACGAAGGTAATAACGGATTTTCGAGCTGACCCCTTCTTCTAAAGGATGCAATATGGACAATTTTATTTTATTGAAAGGATTTTATTTTTGAATTTTAAATTACTGCTTAATGCTGGTGTGAAATTTCATTTTTAAGGTCCGTCTTCAGGGTAAAAGACGTTCAAAGGAAGGAAACTTTATAGTAAAATCAACTTTTCATTTCTTAAACTATTATATAATCTCTATCATTGTCAAGGACAGTTTGCCATCTTTTCTGCAAATTTTCAATCCCCTTATAGAAATCCTGGGGTCGTGAAACAAAATTTGACTCAAGGTGCCTCTTTACATCTTCTACAGAAATGAATGTTTTATTTCTTAAAGAATGCCCCAGAGATCTGACCAAATGATAGTCAGACGGAGCAATGGGACCGGGCATTGTCATGTTGCAGTATTACACCTTTCTGCGGACTAAAGATGCCCTCTTTTTCAGCAGTTCTAAATACAGCCGATGTAATTGTTGACAATACAACCCAGCAGTAACTGTTTCTCTAGGTTTCAACAACTCGAAGTGAATTACACTACACTACAGTCCCACCAAATACACGGTGACACCTTTCTCAGCAATAAGCTTGGTTTAGGGGTTGATACTGGGGTTTGATTGCAGAGAGGGAGCCATTGCTTGGAACGCTTTATGTTATCGT